>APFE031617534.1:462967-518913 GCA_000404065.3 Pinus taeda | reverse complement strand
ACTATTGTTATTATTGTGCCCTTACATTATTATTGTTATGTAGGCTCTGATTATGTTATGACCCCTTAGACTCCTATATATAGAAAGGAGGTCTTTTCATTTGTATCATCGAAGAATTTTTCATTTATATAATGTAAAGGAGGTTGCCCCCTCGAAGAGGCTGAATTCTAAGGCGTTGATATACCTTTTCTATCTTTTCTTGAGCTAGTTTCATAACAGTTTATTCTGGTAAGAAGCTAGAGGTTGGTCACTTCAGGATTTTTGGGTCATCAGTATATTACCATGTGACCAGAGATACACAAAAGAAGCTTGAGTGGAAAATAGAGTTGGTGATATTTGTGGGGTACACTGATTCACCTCACAACTATCGAGTGTACTTGCTAACCAGCAGTATGACAGTGGTTTGCAGGGATGTCAGATTCGATGAGGAGAAAGTGATGTAAGTTTCCCTTGAGAGGGAGATTGAGCTACATGTAGATGAAGAGATTTTGGCTCCTAAGGTTGAGGAGCCTCATATTGATGTGGAGTAGCCACATGCAGAGGATGCGAGAGTGGAGACATCCACTCAGGCAAAGTCTTCTAGAGAGGGAAAAAAGTGCACTAGAGAGGCTGACAGATTGTTGGATGATGCACGGGAGAATGTGGAAGCACCCAATTCTCAACATAGTAAGAGGAGGTCACCTTAGAGGTACACTATATACATGGCTCTTATGGGAAAATGTGTTGTGACAGATCCATCTTCCTTTAAGGAAGCGTTGTAGCAGCCAGTTTGGGTTGATGCCATGGTGGAGAAGTATGACTCCATAGTTCACAAAAGTGTTTGGGATGTGGTCCCAAGATCGGAGGACAAGTCAATGGTGAGCTCCCATTGGCTTTACAAGGTAAAAAAAGCTGCAGATAGTAGCGTGGAGAAGCATAAGGCTAGATTTGTGGCCCATGGATTTTCACAGGTAGAGGGGATTGACTATGATGAGACCTTTTCTCCGGTTGCAAGGTGCTCATTGATCAGATCTATATTGGCACTATCAGCACAGATGGGTTGGAAGATACATCATATGGATGTGAAGACAACCTTCCTTAATGGCATGATTGAGGAAGAGTTGTACATAGATAAGCTTGAAGGTTTGAAACCTTTGACTGTGAGTCGCATGTGTGTTGGCTCAAGAGAGAATTATATGGGTTAAAGCAAGAACCTCATGCTTGGTACACGAGGATAGATATCTATTTCACTAGGTTAGGCTTCACATAGAGTGAAGCGGATGTGAACTTGTACCACATAGTGGTGGAAGGTAAACTGTTGATCATTGTAATTTATGTTGATGATCTCATACTGACAGGTGATGATCACTTGATCAAATATTTCAAGGACGACCTTGCAAGAGAGTTTGAGATGAAATACATGGGGCTCATGCATTACTTTCTTGGCAATGAGGTATGGCAGGGAGATGGGGATGTGTCTGTGTCCTAGGGAAAGTATGCCAATGAGATACTCACGAAATTCCACATGGAGAGAAACAAACCTATGGAGACTCCTCTAGCAGGTAACTAGAGGAAAGAGAATGCTACTTCAGGGGAAGTAGTGGAAGCTACAATTTACAGGTAGCTTGTGGGTTCACTCATGTACTTAGTGAACACACGATTGGATATGTGCTATGCAGCCAACCAACTTAGTCAAGTGATGGTTAGGCCTACCAAGTTGTATTGGAAGGCAACTAAGCATGTGTTGATATACCTTAGGGGCACTTATTAGTATGGATTATGGTATAGATGGACAAAGGGAGTGAATATTGAAGGCTTCACAGTTGCAGATTGTGCAAGGAGTCCATTCGACCAAAAAATCCCACCAAGAGGGGTCTTTAGTATTGGGTCAGTGACAGTTTCTTGGTACAATAGGAAACAGAGATCGGTTGCACTCAGTTTAGTAGAGGCAGAGTACACGGTACAATAGGAAACAGAGATCGGTTGCACTCAGTTTAGTAGAGGCAGAGTACATGGTTGCGCGTCAGATAACATGTGAGGCCATCTAGATGAGGAAGATCCTGGTTTGTTTGTTTGGTCAACATATGGATCCAACTGTGATTTAATTCGATAATCACAGTTGTATCAAACTCTCTGAAAATCTAGTTTTTCATGATCGGTCCAAGCATATTGAAATCTGATATCATCATCTCAGAGATTGTGTATTGAGGTAGATTATGTTGTTATAGTACATTCCCACGAAGGAGAAAGATGTTGACATTTTGACAAAGGGATTGTCAAGATGTAAATTCGAGTTTCACAGAGTCAGGATTGAGGTAGCTGATAATCCCTTTCTTGTTGAGAGGGAGTTTTGAGAAATGGAAACAAGAAATTCCAGTTTAATTTGTCCTTGAATTAAATTTAGAATTAAAATCGAATTCTATTCTCATAGAAACTTGTAAATAGTTAATTAAGTTTAATTAACTTAATTAGCTTAGGAATTTCGAGTTGGAAGTCTTTTTGTAGTCATGTATATGTTCTCCCTAAGTTTTAGGGGTCCAATATGAGTTTAAATTGAGTTGGAAATTAGATCACTCAGTTTATTGAGTTAAGTTAAGTTAAATTAGTTCTAAATTGTTTTTGGAACTAATAGAGTAATAACAGTCAGTTGGTGCACTAATGCATCCACTACTACTACTCCAGTTAACTGAAGGTTCCCTCATGAAAAACTCATGCATGTCAGTTCATAGAAAGGCCCAGTTGAGACTAGAGTGCAGGGACAATGTACTATCAATTGTATTAGTTACTAGAGTGTAAATATCATGCATGCATCAGAGATTGATCCTATGTTTGGATTGCACAATTTTGGAAGCATGAATTCTATTTAAATATGGGCTATTCATCCTAGGAATTAAGTAAGAGATTAGGAGCTTGGAGAGTTGTAGAATTGGCTATGTCTTGGCCAAGAACTATCTTGTGAGCTGAGAGAGTTGAGTATACTTGTGTGGAATTGTTCTAGTGAGAACAAGCTTTGTATCTTCACTCATATTTCTAATATATGCAATGCAAATAGCAGGGTTTTGAGTAGTGGCTTTCTCCATATACATCTTGTGTTATGTGGCATTGATTTATCTTCTTCTTGTTCATATTTTGTTCATCAATCTATTGGCTTCCGTTGGTTGAAAGTAGAAGTATATTCTTGTCCTATGATTTAGTACATTGCATGAGCTTGTGAATCTATAGGTTTTTCTACACTAGCATGGACATAAATACATAGTAGTCACAGTCAACTACTTTACCAACTGGGCATAACCCATCCCCACATACAATAACACAAACCACACCGCTGCTCTATTCTTCTTCAATCATGTCATCATGCAGTTTGATGTTCCTAAGGAGCTAGTCTTTGATCATGGTAAACAATTTGAGAATGATATTTTCCAAGAATTATCTCAACTCCTTGGATTCTCACATGATTTTACTTCTCCATACTACCCCTAGTCTAATGGACAGGTAGAAGTTGTCAAGAAATTCCTTAAAACAATGTTACAACATATGGTGAACAAGGACAAAACCATCTGGCATTACATGCTACTCTCAACTTTGTGTGCATATTGTACATCGGTAAAAACATCCACAGGCTTCATGCCTTTTCACATGGTCTAGAGGGTCGAAGCAGTACTCCCTATTGAATGCGAGATCCCTACCTTATGTGTGACCATGGAGCTTCTGCCAGACACCTCACTTTTAGAGGAAAGGCTAGTCCAGTTGGAATACATTGATGTAAAAATAGGATGAAAGCCTCCTTTGACTATAACATCACCCCTTGCTCATTTACTGAGGGGGATCTAATACTTCTCTATGATGTTTCCAAGGAAGAATTGGGACGTGGATAGTTCAAAACTCTGTGGAAAGGCCCCTATATTGTGAAACAAATTATTTTGAAAGGAAACTACATGTTAGTAGAGCCTGATGGGACTTGTCTCAAAGACCTCATCAATGGGCTCTACCTCAAAAAATTTCACCCATGACATTAATTTTGGCCTTAAAATGTAAGTTATGGACCACGATTTATTTTTATGATGATCACCTCATCATTAATGTACTCTAAATTATAATCTCATATTATGTCACAGATGGATCATTTGACAACTTTCCACCATTAGTTTGTTGAAAGTGCTTCTTGATGGTCGCAAAATATTATTGCGACAGCTTGGGCCATATGTTCCATGATCAGACAATTCTCCATGAAAATGGAATCTATATTGGTTCAACCACTAACAATCAAACCAAAAATGACATTGTCATTGGCCTTTTGGTTTTACCTCTCAATTAGACATCAGTCACTTACATGTGTTCCTTGATTCCCAGCTTGTCATATTGTAATTGAATATAACCTTCAAGGTTTTTCACCCTTGTCTTTCCTAGGAATACTTGCATGCACAATAGTTAGCACATGATTTTGACCATATCACATTTTCACATATACCAAGAAGTCAAATTCATGTTGTGGATCACATTTCTAATCAAATACTGGATTAGAAAGTGTTACATACAAGTCATCATCAAAACATATAAAACATTAACATAATCAATCACATCAATAGAATGCATGTACATCACATGTATACAAGCATCACACATAAAAGACAAATCATGAAAGCCGCAAAAAACGTGTCCTCATATATATATATATATATACCATCATCATCATCATCAAAAAATAAGAGTTTATGTACATCCATTGTCCATCACCAAAATAAATGAGTCATCTAAAAAATAGGGGAGCATCCTCGTTATGGGTGCTTCCCCTGGTACACCATACAAAACATCTAAGGCCAGGGCTCATCACCCAACCAAAAAAGGTTATCGCTTACACCCTATCTAGAACTACTAGTTGGACTCCTGTAATACAATGTATGACCACCATCCCACAAAGCCAGAAAATCATGGCTACCATTGCTCATGTCTCAAGATCCAAAATAGATATAATCTAGATGTCACCTGCATCAAAAGAATTCATCCCATAACACTGGAGCCTAGGTAGTCATCCTATTCCCTCCATGAGGGAGGTAAATATACACCACCCCCCATGATGTACCAATCAATTCATGAAGTGTACCTCCACCTCAACGGTAAATGCCAAATTTGTCCCCCCGATATCAAATGCTTGCCTCATAGGCTACCACTAGCTGATCACAAAATGGAAGAAATCCTCTTGCAATCTTAACAAATGGTTTTGTAGGAACTTCCACAAACCCCACCTAATCAACTACACCTCATCCTATGCATCGACAACCACTGCTGCTAAAATATCAGGCCAATCCGCTCTCTCCAAAGAACCATCCTACAATGGTGACCCCCATGTGGTTAGTCAAAAAATAAAAACCTAAAAATTTTGGGACTCATACCCAAATTCCTAACTTTGGTAACTTGCGCGAATGTTTCTAAAATAGTCACGCGGGCCTTGCGTATGTTTCCTACACAAATATGATAGCGTATCATGTATTTTTTCCTTACAATCGTGCATAATGCGTGAATTTTTCACCCTAACTTGAGAGGACCTACGGAGGGTTTCATAAATTCTTCCTAAAAGGGGCCATACAGGCCACACCGCGGGACTATCATGCAGTCACCCATGAGGGTTTTGGAAATTGTTCCGAAAAAGGGCCATACAGGCCACCCTGTATGATCCACATACCCTAAAACTACTGAATTAACAAAGGGGGTTTCATGATTACTAACCTAATTCTCCTCAATTATAACCTAGGTACTCTAGTTGAACACAACGACAATAAATGATCACTAGGCTCCACACCAAGGTCCATGTTAGCAAGTACAAATGAAGTAGAGATATGGGCCCCACAACGCTTATATTCACCATAACTTTCATTTTTCCAGATCCCTATATGGGAACCCACGATCTCCTTTCACAAAACCATCAAAGGCGTTGAGATCAAGACACCATCATCTACCTCATGGTATCCTCTGTTCAATTCATCAAAAGTTTTTATTTTTGGGCCCGTTTCACATTTCAGTTGAGTACTCTGTTAGTGTCAGTATATGTAGACTTCCATCAGGGATCACATATTCTCTTTGCATTTTCATGTTAGGTGTCTCATACTGAATTTTTAATCATTCCATTAGGTCATGTTAAAATGGTCCACTTATGGTTGTCTTCTTCTCTGAAAATCAAATCTTCCCTCATGAGGTACATTTGCTGACGCATCTCCATGTTGTATTCAGTTGAGATTTCAAATATATTACTTTAGATGTCAAGGCAGTTGTCTTTCCATTAGGTTTTAGGGTTCATGTCCAAGGTATTTCCATTAGGTCTTAGGGTTCATTTCCAAGGTCAAAAGCATGATTTCAAGTGTAAATAAAGGGCAATAAAGGTATGAGGAAGATCAATAAACAAAGAGTAATTGTCAATAAATCAAAATGATTGTATAAAGATCTTTTGTCACTGATGTAATTTTAATCTCAAAAACATGTTTTTGAGATGAAAACAGAGTATTTTAGTTTGATTATATTTTTTGATGTAATTTAAGTCATTATATGTAATAATTGTTCCAAATGCTGCCCAAGCATGTCTCCTTGCTGCAAGAAATGAAACCATTGAAGAAATCAGTTCAATCAAAGCATTATCCACCTGTCAAGAGCAAAAACGGTTCAGAAAGTCAAAAAGGCATTAAAGTAAGAATTTGAAAAATGATAAAGAACTTTAGAAAGTGGGTATGCAAACTCATAAATTAAAGTCAATTCAATGATAAAGCCTCTCAAGACACTCATGAAAGCTTCATTTGCACTCTAACACTCTCACAACTCCTTAGCAAAAGAAAATTGGTGATTTTAAAGTGAAGTTGGGCAAAACAAAGTGGGAGGATGCGTTCAGTAGGGTTGCTGCGTGTTTAGCCTGGTCATTGCGCTCCTGTAAAGGTCACTGCGCGTTTGCCAAAAATCCTAGTGTTATTTACAATGGCGCTGCGAGCCTATAGAGGTCGTTGCACGTTTGACCAGGTTGCCGCTCGTTGGACCTAGTTGCTGCACGTTTGCCTGGAAGGAGCTAAAACGTGCTAGAAACCCTCCATCACCACCAAGTTTCGAAGTTGGTCATCATATACTTCAGCAAATCAGGTTGGTGGCAACTTTACTCACTCCTTCCCTTCATTATTCACCTACATAGGGTTTACGTTGTTTGTTGTTATTCATAAGATCAAACCCTAGTCATACATTCCCACCATCTCAAAACACATTTCCTAGCTTTCATCACTATCCCCCCTTCACTTAACAAATATTCCCTATCACCTCCCTCATTCCACACATCTCCATCTCCTCCTCATCATATCTCCTCAAACCATTCCACATTTCCCGTACCCATAGTCCATTCTACCATTTCCCTAGGGTTTTGATAACAACAAATCATGGCAGAAGAGGAACACCAAAGTCAGAGTGAGGAAGAAACACAACAAAGGAGGACATATAAGAAAGGAGAAAGAATTATCCGATATGAGCCAACAAACACTAGAGAAATCATGCCATCTCCCATCACTGTCACAAGCTTCAAACATATGGGTTGTTTTGATTTTTGTGAGACAGTGGAAAGGACACAACATCATTTTGAATTGACCAGACAATTCACCATCAACCTCCATGACAACCAAGAAACCCTTGCTGGTGTCACCTTTACCATATCTTCTGCTATCATATCTGTTGCTACTGGGATCCCAGATGTTGGGGAAAAATGGTTTAAACATGTAGATTTGGATTACTGCTACTATGAGCCATATCTTAAACCCAGCCACAAGAATGAAAGAAGGAGGATTTTTCCTTTCTCTTACCTCCTAGACAAATATGTTCCTATGATGAAAATCATCATGAAGTACTTCACATGTGAGGGCAGGTTTTCTAGGCTCTATTCCTATCATATTTGGTTACTCATGCATTTCACGAGAGTCAGAATGCTCAATATGCCCTACTATCTTTACCGGGATATTGATAATATGTTATACATTGCTCGAAGGAAAGATCCTGATCATCAAATGCATAGCATATTTCACCATTCTCTCATCAAGATGATAGTCCTACACTGCCTTGATCAGTTTAACATTGCATAGGACACTTTCATATCCAATGAGATTTTCACAGTCCCACCTAATCAGCATGGACAAGAAGCCCCTTCATCCTCTCATCCACACAGCTCCATTCCTCCATCTCAGCCCATGCATCATTCATCTTCATCTCATGAGTCATCCACAGCATCACCTCCATCATCACCTTTTCATCAACCTATTCATTCACCTAGCAGAGATAAAGGAATTGAGTAGGAGCATATTGAGCATGGTGAGAGCAACAAGCCCAAAAGGGCTAGTTTAGGTACCTTGCAACATAACTATCAGAGGGAATAGGAAATTGTTTGCCCCAATGATTGTGGGAGGGGCCTTTCCTTCTTCATTGACAAAGCAGGTACAGAAGGGTAAGGAAAAATTTGTAGAGGAAAAGGTCCAACAGCAGGAGGAAGACATCCATGAGATAGAGCATGATTTTCAATTAGTTGAATCTGATGAACATGATGATAGTAAAAGCACAACTATTTTCATCAAGGATAAGAGTGCACTCATAGGAGAGCTCGAGATCAACTTGCAAAGGGCCAAATGGATCATTTCCTACTATAAGCTCATGGAGATTTAGCTCAGAAAGGAAAAGAGAGAGGCTAAAAAGGCAAAGGCCTTACTTGATGAGGCATATGGACAGTATGGTGAGCCACTTGTTGAATAGGTGCCAAGAAGAAGGCCAAGGAATAGAGGCCTAAAAAGAGCCTTGGAGCAGGAAAGGAAAAGGGAAGAAGAAATGACCAATCAACTCACCTTGAATGAGCAATTTGCCAAGATGGTAAATGAAAACTGAGAATATTGGCTTGAAAAGGTAAATGATCATCTGGAGAACCTCCTAGGCAAGGCCAAGAAGGAAAATGATATTCAAAGAAGGATGGCGAAGCACTATGCTATGAGGGACAAAATTACAAGAGCCAAGCTCAAAAGAGCTCATGCAAAGATTGAGGCTTTGACCAAGCAAGAGGAGAAAAAGAGGTTGGATATCATTTCCGAGGCATCACTCCATGCCTCAAACATATAGCCATCTATCAACCCACCAATTTTGGCCATTTTTGAACAATTTTAGCAAGATATTTTTTGTTGTGTTTTTTGAAGAAATTTTGGCACAATCAGCATGGTCAAACGCGCAACACCTAGGATGCTATGCTTTTGTTTGGGGCATCCAATGAGCAAATGGTCATCATTTTTGGATTCAGAATGATGCGAACATGTACCCTATACTTTTTGTAAGAATTTGGAGCAAAACTGGTCAGCCAAAAGGGTCAACCAAAAAATCACCTTTCTGCCTCTTTTCTGTCCTAGTCGCTGTGTGTTTGAGAAGTCTTGGGAGATTGAAATTTTGGAGGGGTAAATGAAGCCCATTTTGAAAACCAAGGGTATATCTGGAAACTAGACAGGATAAGATTTCCAATGAGCTATCCTTGGCTACATTTCGACATCAGGAAGGTAGTCAGAAGTCATCTTGAAGAGGATGCTGCACGTTTGACCAGGGTCACTGTGCGTTTGACAAATTGTCCAGTTTTTCACTATTTTGTCCCATTTTTCACTTTCACCATGGAAAATCATGATTTTATCTTTGTAATTGATCAGTTAAATGTAATTATGATGCTTCTAGAGCTTACTAGGGTATATTCATTAGGTAAAACAATTTCATGAGGTGTAATGTATGAGTTTGTTTGGGATAGGGATGAGTCACTTTGACCACCCTATTTTCTTGTTTACAGTTCAGATCTTGTTAGAAACAACTCCTCTTATCATGGATTTGACCCCTTGAGCTTAGGATGAGTTGTTTTGGGTCTATATGATGCTTTGACTCGGTCATAGTATGGGTTGGACTGAGTGGGATGCTTATGATTTGAAGAGACATCATTTTCTATTAGTTTTAGCAGGAGATTAATGAAAAGTTGCATCTATTTCTTTGGGATCCATGTGGTATGATGTTCAGTTCATTTTTTCTTATGTTTTCATGTGTTAGAATGTATTGTTGATTCCATTTCATCATTTCATTGCCTTTATGTGAATGTATACAACTATGAGAGGAAGAATTCATATCTTTATGCTCTGCTTTGGGTAGACATTTCACAGCCTATGTTTTCTTCAGTCTAGGAAGAATCCATGTTGCTTGCATGCTCTTTCTAGCTTCTCACCTGTCTTCAAATTCTCTGATATGCTAAAGTGTACTGATTGAGCTCCCATGATTGAGTCCATGCTCCCCTTGAGCACAAGCAAAGTCTGCAAAAATATTTTCTAAAGGAATAACATGACTCTATACATACATCACCAATGACGTTCCTATCACCAATGACTCATACATACATCCATCTCCCAACCAAGTGGGAATATACCAAATTTGACTCATCCACCCAACCAAGTGGGGATATACCAATTGTTTATACATGACAAAAACAAGAAATATTACATTGTCCATCCCATGCATAATGGGGTTACAAATTAGGTATTTTCATGACCTTTACATTAAATGATATGCATGACATTTATAATAAGGACAACAGATCTAAACAATACCATGATAGTCATCAACAACTATCATACACCTATATGATCTGTACCATCAACAACATCAGGATCAACAGCCTGTATATTTCCATCATCAAAAGAGTCACTTGAATCAAAACAATTATGCGGATTTGTACCAAGATCTTCTAAGATAATGCCAACAATGCATTATTAGAAGCATATGCTCCCCCTGAACCTATGCCAGATGTTCACTATTAGATCTGATTATTGCATATATCAATAAGAAATATCAAAGCATCATCATCAATTAGATATAAATCAAGTTATCAACAACTTTATGAGGATCGACATATTTCAACATGTTATCAGCAGATTGTAACCATCATCAAACATAGCAAATAATTGACTGAACCATATTAGACCTCTTGTTCCTAAGTCTGGCCCACTACTTTTCCTCAAAGCAACATATACGTGACTATGCCCACATAAACCCACGTATGTATGTGACTACGCTTCATGAAACTTGCGTATAACGACCTTTTTCTGAAAAATAGGATTTAACAATAAGATGATGTAGCAACTACTCCCAGCTTTTGTTTGAGATATTCAAATGTCTCTCTGGGCGATGGTTTAGTGAATACATCAACAACCTGTTCTTTGGAGGGAACATACTCCAATTTGACCTTTTGTTCAAGCACTTGTTCACATAGAAAATGATATTTGATGGGTTTGTGCTTGGTCTTGGAGTGCATGACTAGATTCTTTGAAATACTAATGGCACTTGTATTATCACATAGAATGGAGATGGGTGGAGTACATGTGATATGAATGTCTTGCAAGGTTTGCATCATCCAAAGTAGTTTTGTGCAACAAGATGCAACAACCACATATCCTGCTTCAGCTTTAGATAATGCAGTTGAACTTTGTTTCTTGCCGAACCAAGACACTAACCTAGAACCCATATAGAATGCACCACCACTAGTGCTTTTTCTGCCATCAACACTTCCTGCCCAATCTGCATCTGTATATGCATGAAGAGTAAGATATGTATCTCTAGGATACCATAAACCAAAGTTCTGTGTTCCTTCAAGATATTTAAAAAATCATTTTGACTACCGGAAGGTGTGATTCCTTTTGATTTGCTTGGAATCTTTCAACTATTCCTACTACATGCATGATGTCAGGTCGGGTACCTGTTAGATAAAGCAGACTACCAATCATGGATTTGTAAGTTGGTTGATGTACTGTTGCTGATTCATCATTTGAGCTGAGACTGCATCCTATTACCATTGGGGTACATATAGGTTTAGAATCTTCCATGTCGTACTTTTTCAAGATCTATTTGAGATATTTGGTTTGTGAAAGAAAAATACCATATTTATTTTGTTGAGCTTGTAGACCAATAAAAGAAGTAAGTTCACCAAGTAAGGACATTTCAAATTCTTGCTGCATTACTAAAGCAAAATTCTGACTCATGGATTCTTCATTGCTACCAAAAATGATATCATCAACATAAACGACAATTATTATCAATTTATCAGTGTCAATCTTTGTATATAGATTGGTATCTGCTGACCCTTTTGAAAAACCCTATTGGTGTGGATATTTGTCAAGGTGGTAATACCAAGCCCTTGGAGCCTATTTTAGACCATAGAGAGCCTTTCTAAGTCTGCATGCAAGTTTTGCATCATTTCCAAGAATGAATTCTTCTGGTTGTTCAATATAGACTTCTTCTTCTAAATCTCCATTAAGGAAAGCATATTTTACATCCATTTGGTATTCTTTGAATTTATGAAAGCTAGAAAGAGCAAGAAACATCCTTATGGCTTCAAGTCTAGCAACAGGTGCAAAATTTTCTTCAAAATCTATACCTTCTTGTTGAGCATACCCTTTACAAACAAGTCTGGCCTTTTTTCTAATAACTCTCCATTTTCATTCGGCTTGTTTTTGAATATCCATTTAGTTCCTATGATATTTTTATCATGAGGTCTAGAAACTAATTCCCAAGTATTATTCTTTTCAATTTTCTCAAGTTCTTCATTCATGGCCTTGACCCAACATTCATCTTTACATGCTTCATTTACATTTTGAGGTTCGGTGGAGGATAGTAATGCTAGATAGCTTGAGGTTTCTGTAATAGTTCTTCTTGTATGTACATCTGCCTCTTTTTCCCCTAAAATTTGAGTTTTTGGATTATTTTTTTGAACATACCTGGACGAAGTCTTTTCTTCTATCGTTATCTCTTCTTCTAGTGCTTCATTGGTTTCTTCTTCAGAATTAGTGTGATTTGATGTGGGAAAATAATCCCCATCTTCATCATTGTCATAATCTTCATTTTTTATCTGTTATGGATTTTTGCATGCTTCATCAACTACACCATCAATACTTTCAATAATTTTCCCAAGTATTTTATTATAACATTTATATCCTTTACTTCGGGAAGAGTAACCAAGAAGAATACCTTCATCTACTCTGGGGTCAAACTTACCAAGTTTTTCATCAGTCCTTTTGATGTAACATTTGCTTCCAAAAACTTTAAAGTATTTTACAATAGGAGTCTTACCATACCAAAGTTCATGTGGAGTTTGAGTGTTGTTTACCCGAACATTTCCTTGGTTGAGAATAGTGATGGCGGTGAATGCAGCTTCACCCCAGAAGGTTGCAGGAGTTCCTGATTCATCTAGCATAGCTCGAGCATTTGTTGAGCAATTCTATTCATTCTTTCTACCACTCCATTTTGGTGAGGAGTCCTTGCTGTGGAGAACTACCTTTTTATTCCATGTCGTTCCCAAAAGTCAAAGAATTCATCCGAGATAAATTCCCCTCCTCGATCAGATCTGAGACATTTGATTTTGCGTTTTGATTAATTTTCAACACCAAAGCTTTGAAGGCTCTGAACTTTTCAAATGATTCATCTTTATGCTTTAGAAGACCTATCCAACACATTCTGGAAAAATCATCAATGAACAAAATAAAATATTCTTCTCCACGAGGTGACTTTTTCCTTGATGGTCCACATAAAGCATTATGAACAAGTTCAAGAGGCTTACTAGATGATCCTTCCTTTTCAATGAAGTGAGATATGGTTTGCTTACCAAATTGACATGGTTTGCATATTGTATTTTCAGAATGCTGATATCTGGAAGATCACGAACAACCTGGAATCTGCATGCTTTTCTTATTTGATAAAAGCTTAGATGTCCCAATCTTCTATGACATAGCCAGTTTTCATCATTTTTCCTTAGATAGCATTGTTTTTTTCCTCCCTTGAGTATGTATAAGTTGTTTGGAGTTCTTGTTCCTTTGATCACGGTTTCTCCTATATCAAGCTCACGAACAACACATCCGTTTGATCGAAACACCACTTCATTTCCTTGATCACACATTTGACTAACACTCAACAGGTTATGCTTTAGACCGTCTACATACATAACATTCCCAGCTTTAACCTTTTCTTTCAAGAAAACAGAGCCTTTACCTTTTATGACATCAGGAGTATCATTTCCAAATGAGACATTCTTTTCCTTTTCTAAGGCATTATATGAGTGAAGTTTTTATTTGTCACCTATCATGTGTTTTGATCATCCACTGTCGATGTACTATTGATTTTCTTGTCCTTCTGCATACAAGGCTATAACACATCTTTCTGTTTGAGTTTCTTTCCTTTTCCATATCTTGGGATTTAACAAATTTTTCTCCTTTTGAGATGTTTGCTGAATTTTTCTCTTGCATTGAAATTTCTTCATGGCCAAAGTTGTTACAGATTGAACATTCTATTTCATTTTCAAGAAGAGAAAAGTTATTATAGGAACTTTTCTTGATCCCCATCAAATTCCTTTGATTTTGTGCTTCTCTAGTCATGATGGTTTTGTAAGCAACACATTGAGCAGCTTTGTGTCCAAAATTATGACATGAGAAACATTGACCATTAAAGAAGTTCCTGCAATTATCGAATCTATTGACCTGGTGATTGTAGTTTCTATTGATATTAATCTTTGGAGCAAATTGAGTATGATTTACCTGAGGTTGGTTGTGGCTTCTGTTCATCCTTGAAGCAAATGGAGCCTGATTTACTTAGTGATTTGCTTTATGCCTTTGCTGACGATTGTCATACTGTTCACTGTTATTTGCTGCATCAAGATATCTTTTAGTGGATGTTGACGACTTCTGTGATTGAGATGCTTCTTCAGCATATCCAAGACTTGTCTTTATTAGAGGAGAACATTGCACTTTGATAATTTCATTTAAGGTTTTTCCTCCTTTAGCAAATCTAATATTGAGAGATTTTGTTTTCTCAAGATCCTTTTTTAGACCCACAATTTCACATTCTAGTTTTTCATTGTGTTTTACTTTTTCAGCAAGTTGGTATGTCAATGTATCTATAATAATATTATTTTCTTCTAAACAGATTTTGAGTTTAGAGATTTCTTCATGAATATCATCTTCTTCTAAAGCATCCCAAAAATTATCATCGTCATAAGCCATTAGAAGTCTATAGTCATTACTATTTTCATCTTCATCACTATTTGATAAACTATTGCTATCTTCATGAGTATAGTAACTCTTTTTACTTACACTTTATTTTCTATTCCATTTTGTAGATTCCTTCCCTTTATCATATTTATATTTATGAGGGCATTTGGTAGCATAATGACCGACTCTACCACAGGCAAAACATTTGAAGCGTAGTTTACCTCTAAATCTTCCAGAACTCCGTTGAAGCTTCTTGACAAAGTTTACTTCATCTTCTTCTTCTGAAATATGTTTTGATTCATTGAGTTCTTCATTTCCTTTTGCTCAAGCTTTAAATGCGGCTTCTCTCATATCTGATGGGCCTCCTTTTCTCATCTTAAAGGCAGTTAAGATTCCATGAAGCTGTGTCATAGTGATAGTCTGCAGATCCTATTTTTCTTCTATGGGAAATACTTTTGATTCAAATTTAGCAGATAAGGATCTTAAAACTTTATCAACTAAGGTAACTTCCTTTTATATTCACCCAGATTCTTCATACAATTAATAACCTCATCTATATGTAAGAAGTAACTAGCTATACTTTCATCATTGTGCGTCTTAAGAGTTTCATATTGAATTTTGAGAGTTTGAAGTTTAGAACGTTTTACCTGAGAGTCTCCTTCGTAGCTTAGAACGATTTTGTCCCACATTTCTTTGGCTGATTTGAGCTACATAAATTTGACAAACTCTGATTGTGACAGACTTCCCAATAATGTACTGAAAACCCTGACATTGGTTTCAGATTGCTTTTTACCTGCCGTATCTGTAGGAATTGCTGATGGTAATGTATATCCTCCTTCCATGATTTCCCAGACATCTGTTCCAAGTAATTGTAGATAGGCTATGGTTCTTATCTTCCAATAAACAAAGTTTCTCCCATCAAAGATTGGCGGTTTGATGGATCCCACGTTTTCTTGATTACTCATGATGATGGATCTTCCTTCAAGTGATCAAGCTTCCTCTGAAGGACCTGCTTTGATACCAATTGTTGGAAATAATAATGAGAGGGGGGGTGAATCAATATTATCAAATCAATAATTTAATTTCCCAAATAGATTTATATACGCTACTTCAACTAAGTGAACTAGCGTGTATACATGACTGTACTTAAAGCAACCAGCGTATATGTAGAGAACTTTAGATTTACCCAATTTATCATGCATTGAACTTTAACTAGTATATCAAAGATTTATTAGACAATGTAGTAAAATCAAAATAAAGAATCACACATAACCAGCACACATGAACACCAAGAGATAAGGTGGAAACCCAATGTGGGTGAAAACCACCTACTGCTGTCATCTCTGTCTTCTTTTAATAATAATAAAATATATTTACAACATTGTACTGGTGCAGACTCATACCAATATGCAGGCTTCTACCTGCAGAAGGTTACTACATTCCCTCGTTCTCCAGATTCCATTGGAAGGGAGCTACAACCCCCTAGCTCTTGTACTAGCCGATATGTTTACTAGTACGTATGTGCCGACCTACAGAAGGCTGCAACCTTCTCTCTTCCTCCAGGGACCATGTTTCATAAATTTTCAGACTAGATGCTCCTGGTACACAACAATACACATGAAGGCCTTGTTTCATCTAATTTTCATATTGGACCCATGTAAAACATCATAACTACAATACAATCATCAAGTACATTTGCATCAACCAATCACTGAACCTGAAACTGATTATTTAGAACACTGTCACCAGAATATAGTCACCAGAACCTAAAGTAGAACCCAGAACTCTGCAGCAGCAAATAGAAACAACTGAAACATATTTTATAAGGTATATGCTACTTCCATGTGTCAAACCTGCATGTATACGCTCTTTTATCAAAGCCAACCAATGTACACATCTGTAAATATTAATTCATAATTTTCAGCTATTTTAGACTTCAGTTATACCCAGATCATGATATTTATAGAATAACACATGCGTCAGTATTAAGATCTAGATTATGCATGATCAAACCATATAATGATAATTCAATTTAAGCCTTAAGATCCCGATCCATCATTAGATCTTATCCCTCATCAACCATTAAGGTTCATCCTTGGTTCAGATTCAACAAAGCACCATGAGCCAATAACCTGCATACTAGATCTCACACTTCATCATATATTCGATACTTGCACACCTTGGCCTAATGATCTTCTCCTCCTTTTATAGTTTTAGGCCTTTCTCAATACCATGGACCAAAACCACTTAGGACCAATACCTTGGACCAAAGACCTAGGGTCAATACCTCAGATCAGATACCTTGGACCAATACCATGGATCAAAATACCGTGGACCAAAAACTTAGTTTTCCAAGGTATACAGGCTCTTCCTTCTGTGAAAGTGTGTGTATACGTATACGCTACTTCTGGTCAGTGAACTTGTGTGTATACGCCGCTTGGTCAAGGTGAACCTATGTATACCTCTCTTTCTTCATTCTGTGTAGATTGATCTGTAATTCTTTGTTGTTAACCTGTTGTACTGTCATCTTTCATCTAAGTGAGTTGCCATCAAGGACAATACTTGTATCGTAATGCCAATAGATTCTGGAGCTTCCCACAATTTGATGCCCAAGGCCATCATGGAAAACCTGGGCCTGGATATCACCCAAAAATATCATGATTTGTACTCATTTGATTCTAGCAGAGTTCGCTGCATTGGTCTCATGAAATATTTGGTGGTTTCTTTAGATAAAATCCCAGCCAAAAATGTCTTGATGGATGTGGTAGTAGCTGATATACCACCTTGATTCAGTATGTTGTTGTCTAGATCATGGGGTGCTGAGCTTAAAGTCACTTTACAACTTGACTTCTCTTATGCTACAATCCTTATTTTCGGTCAATTGAGAAAGTTTTACTGGGAAAAGAAGATGAAGTATATGATCACTAGTAAAGAGAAGCCCATAAATCATTCGATAAATGTTGTACATACAGATTTAGAGTCTTTTGTTTTATACACTGATAGTGGATTGAATGATGTAGATATTCAGCTTGTAGAAGTAGATGATGTACTAGAAATTTCGAGGGTTTTAGAGCAGTTCTTAATCAAGAAAAGGAAAAAAAGGCAATTCCTTCTAAGCAGCCTCCACAGGAGTAGAAAGTCAATGAAGAGCAGAAAATTGAAGTAACCAGCTAAGGTAAGATCAAAACTAAAGTAGAATTCCAACATCTAGAAGATGAAGTTGGCCTTTGGAGCATGGACTTTAATGGTGCTTTTGGTAAAGATGGTGTAGGTATTGGAATTTGGATTTGAAGTCCTGTTTTTTAGCCAGACAAAGTCCCAAGTAATGTTAGAGTGTGTTCCTATAAATTAGCTTTTGATTTCTCTAATAATGAAGCGAAATACGAAGCATTGATTACAGGTCTAAATTTTTTTAAGAAACTGGGTGCGAAAAGGATTTCTATTTATGATGATTCAGAGTTGGTGATTAAACAAGTAAAAGGAGAATATCAAGCAAAGCATGCGTATGAGATCTTATATGAACACAGTTCTGAATACCTTGAAAATGTTTCCAGAATACACCTTGACAGCGGTGTCGAGAAGTCAAAATATCATTGTTGGTTCACTTGCTACAACAACAAGCAATTTGAAAATTCCAATGAATTCTAGCAATAAATTTGAAATTCATGTCAAACATAGGCCTACTATTCCTGATAATATGAGATATTGGAAAGTTTTCTAGGATGACAATGAAATTAATTCCTTTTTTCAGAATGAAGGGAAGTTTAAGAATGCTTTCATTGATGATGTTTGTGATTTTGATGAACAAGACATTGAGGTAAATCAGATGGAGGTTTACAACTAAAAGATAATGTTATTCCTAGAGGTCTTAGACCTTTAGAGGAGTGGTTTGATCCATATGATGTGGCGAGAAAAGCAACCTTGGTTCCTACTGACAAGGGAGTTGAAGGTGTAAACCTTGGGACAATAGACCATCCCAAGCTTGTAAAGTTATCCAAGACATTGTCTCCCAAAGGATAAGTATGTTAAGTTTCTTTATGATTTTTCTGATGTTTTTGCATGGGATTACTCAGATTTGAAAGTATTTGACAAGAACATCATTCAGCATACTATTCCTATCAAGCTAGATCAAAAACCTTTTAGACAAAAGTTGAGGAGAATCAATCCAAAGCTACTACCATCCATCAAGAAAGAGGTGAATAGATTGTTTAAAGTTGGTATCATTGTTCCAATTAGATTCTATGATTGGATTTCAAATTTGGTCTCGGTACGAAAAAATACTAGAGAGATAAGGTTGTGCATTGATTTCTGGAACCTGAATAAAGTATCATTGAAATATAATTACCCTCTTCCTAAGATGGACCATATTCTGCAAAGAGTAGTTGGAGCATCACAAATGTCACTACTAGATGGCTACTCAGGTTAAAATCAGATCTTGGTGCACGAAAGAGACTAGGACAAAATTGCCTTCACAACACCATGGGGAACTTTCCAGTATGCCAAGATGCCATTTGGGCTGAAGAATGTCAGAGCCACTTTTCAGCGGGAAATGGATATAGCTTTCGCTAACAAGAAGGATGTTTTCTTGGTAGTTTATTTAGATAAAATGACAGTATTTTTTGGTTCCGATGATAAGCATTTACACCACCTAAGGATTGTTTTTCAGAAATGCAGGAAGTTCGGGATTTATTTAAATCCAAAGAAGAGTCTTTCTGCCATGGAGGAAGGTAAACTCCTCGGTCATATAATTTCTAAAGATGGCATTCACATTTATCCTTCAAGGGTGGAGGCAATCCAACAAATAGAATTTCCATGCAAAAAAAGGATATTCAAGCTTTCAACGGTAAGATGAACTTCTTATGCAGATTTATACCAAATCTAGTTGAGTATTTGTGTGAGTTAAATAATATGTTGAAGAAGGACACCACTATGAAATGGACCAAGGATTCCATTAAATCTTTCAACCTGGTAAAGCTTGCTTTGACCACAGCCCCAGTTTTGATTAGTCCCGATTATACTCATGATTTTATTATATTTTCATTTGCATCTGAGCACACTTTGGCTGCGGTGTTGATGCAAAAGAAGGATTGGGTGGAGCATCCCATTGCATTTTTTAGTCGGACTATTAGAGATGTTGCTTTGCACACATCATTGAGAAACAAGCTTTGGATCTTATAAAGGCATTGAAGGATTTCCGAGATTACATTCTGCATTCACATACCATAGCATATGTTCCTAGCGCAACTGTCAAAAATGTCCTCGTGTAAATTGATCCAAAGGGAAGAAGAGGTAAGTGGATAGCAGCGATGTTAGAGTATGATCTTGAGATTAAGCCTACCAAACTGATCAAAGGTCAAGGCATGGAAAAACTCATGGCTGAGTTGAATCTTCATGCTCTAGACATAAATCTCATTGCAACAATGTCAGATGATGAAGATGGTGGTATAATCATTTAGGTATCAGAGATGTTTCTCAACTCACCTTGGTATTCTAATATAGTATATGTTCTTCATCATCTTTCTCCTCCTCTCGGAATTTCAAGAAGTAAAGGTAGATCACTAAAACTAAAGTTTGCAAAATTCTACATTTTAGATAGTGCTCTCTATTGGAAAGATCTGAGAGGGGTTCTCCTTAATTGTTTGGTTGAAGGTGAAGCTCAGTAGGTAATGAATGATTTCCATAGAGGAGATTGTCGCAGTCATTTGTTTTGGAAAACAACAACTAATAAAGTTTTGAGAGCAAGATATTATTGGCCATCTTTGTTTCAAGTGGATTAAAGGCTTTCAGACAAGGCAAGCTACGAACATGATAATCATTCAGTTTTTAGAGTCCAATATCTTGTCTCGTTTTCGTTGCCCTCACAATATTATTACAGATAATGTAGTAGCATTTAAGTCAAAGAAAATGGTTGAGTTTTTCAATAAATACAATATCACATTGGGTCATTCCACGACATACTACCCGCAGGGTAATGGACTAGCTGAGTTTTCAAATAAATCCTTGGTAAGCATTATTAAGAAGATTCAGTATGCTGTTGTCTAGATTTGGTTTCTTTAGATCAAATCCCAGCCAAATGGATCATTTCCTACCACGAGCAGGAAAATAGGCAGTTTGAGGTAAAAAATGAGCTCATGGAGATTCAGCTCAGAAAGGAAAAGAGAGAGGCTGAAAAGGAAAAGGCCTTACTTGATGAGGCATATGGATAGTATGGTGAGACACTTGATGAATAGGTGCCAAGAAGAAGTCCAAGGACTAGAGGCCTAAAAAGAGCCTTGGAGCAGGAAAGAAAAAGGAAGGAAGAAATGGCCAATCAGCTCACCTTGAATGAGAAATTTGCCAAGATGGTAAATGAAAATCGAGAATATTGGCTTGAGAAGGTAAATGATCATCTAGAGAACCTCCTAGGCAAGGCCAAGAAGGACAATTATATTCAAAGAAGGATGGTGAAGCACTATGCTATGAGAGACAAAATGGCAAGAGCCAAGCTCAAAAGAGCTCATGCAAAGATTGAGGCTTTGACCAAGCAAGAGGAAAAAAAGAGGTTGGATATCCTTGCCGAGGCATCACTCCATGCCTCAAACATATAGCCATCTTTCAGCCCACTAATTTTGGCCATTTTTGAACAATTTTAGCAAGATATGTTTTCTTGTGTTTTTTGAATAAATTTAGGCACAGTCAGCATGGTCAAACACACAACACCTAGGACGCTGTGCTTTTGTTTGGGGCATCCAATGAGAAAATGATTAGCATTTTTGGATTCAGAATGATGAGGACATGCACCCTGTACTTTTTCTAAGAATTTGGAGCAAATATGGTCAGCCAAAAGGGTCAAAAACTACCAAAAAATCACCTTTTTGCCTCTTTTCTAGCCTTGTCACTGCGTGTTTAAGAAGTATTGGGAGATCACAATTTTGGAGGTGTAAATGAAGCCCATTTTGAAAACCAAGGGAATTTCTGGAAACTAGACAGGATAAGCTTTCCAATGAGCTATCTTGGGCTAGATTTGGACATCAGGAAGGCAGTCAAAAGTCATCTTGAAGAAGACGCTACACGTTTGACCAGGGTCGCTGCACGTTTACCAGGGTCGCTGCACGTTTACCAGGGTTGCTGCACGTTTACCAGGGTCGTTGCGTGTTTGAAAAATTGTCCAGTTTTTCACTGTTTTGTCCCTGTTTTCACTTTCACCACGGAAAATCATGATTTTATCTTTGTAATTGATTAGTTAAATGTAATTATGATGCTTCTAGAGCTTACTAGGGTAGATTCGTTAGGTAAAACAAGTTCATGAGGTGTAATGTATTAGTTTGTTTGGGTTAGGGATGAGTCACTTTGACCACCCTATTTTCTTGTTTGCAGTTCAGATCTCATTATAAATAGCTCCTCTTCTCATGGATTTGACCCCTTGAGCTTAGGATGAGTTTTTTGGGGTCTATATGATGCTTTTCCTCGGTCATAGTATGGATTGGACTTAGTGGGATGCTTATGCTTTGAAGAGACATTATTTTGTATAAGTTTTAGCAGGAGATTAATGAAAAGTTGCAGCTATTTCTTTGGGATCCATGTGGTATGATGTTTAGTTCATTATTTCTTATGTTTTCATGTGTTAGAATGTATTGTTGACTCCATTTCATCATTTTATTGTCTTTATGTGAATGTATACAAGTATGAGGGGCATAATCCATATCTTTATGCTCTGCTTTGGGTACACAATTCACAGTCTATGTTTTCTTCAGTCTAGGAAGAATCCATGTTGCTTGCATGTTCTTTCTAGCTTCTCACCTATCTTCAAATCACCTCACCCATCAAATCCTAGAGTGTTGAGCCCTGTGCCTACATTGCCCCATCGAAACCCTACAATTTTATAGATGAGGAATGACCTGTTATAGAGTTTTGTGAACCCAACGTTTCGGACTACCAAGTGAGTCCATCATTAGGGGAATACCTATTGACGCTTCCCCTGATGATGGGCTCACTTGGTAGTCCGAAACGTTGGGTTCACAAAACTCTATAATAGGTCATTCTTCATCTATAAAACTATCCTCACCTGTATGGATTCATTATTTAGCACCCTACAATTTTGACCTAATTTCCTTGCCCTAACTATCTGGCTCCTCCTGATCCAACAAAACCCTTTCAAAATCAAATCAAACCTTGTGCTACTATACCTAGCCTAATATCATTTTCTCGGTCCAGTCATCTTGGCTGAGGTCCTTACGGAGAGAGCCCTCTCTTGGCCTAGTAGGGCTAGCTACTTGGCTAAGCGTGGTTTGTGGTTACCCTGGCATTGCCTTCCTTCAGTTCGAGGTTCAATCCAGGTGATAACATAGTGGTGACCATATTGGGGATGAAATATTAATCGCCCCTAAGATGTTTCATTTGAATTCTTAAGCTTGTGGACGATGAGTTTTAGAATTTACTAGGCTGAATTGGAAAGTTGTAAAGAAATATATAAAACTTTAAAAGTAGACATACTGTCTTATAGAAAGTACACCAGATCCAATCCAGATTCGAATCCTCCACCCATTGTTAGTGATCCTCATAAATTGGGTGGAAATATAAGAAAGCTACGGAAAAACTAAGTTTAGTTGAAGAACCATCAAGTGAGGATTTCATTCCTCGTGTTAATTCACTCCCGAGAAGGTTAGACACTTTGCAAGAAATTGAGTTTGATGTTAATTTTGAGCAAAGTTTATTTCACAGTAAATATTTAAGTTGGATTGATTAAATAGTTGTTGATTCCTCTATATCTTTGGATAACACCATTGAAGAATTGTTTCCACAAATTAAATCACGGTCACAGCTTATTCATACTTTCGATCAATTGCAAAACCTGTCTTTGAACTTAAACACTTGGGTGAAAAATAATACTCAAATGCCATCTTTTGATTTTCGAAATATCTCCTTTACATCTACTACCACCCAAACAATCCCTTACCCGTTGCCTTCATCACATATTGTTCACACTACTCAAGCTATCGTTAATCCCCCTTTGAGTATACCGAGTACCTCAATCCTCGCTTTAAATCCACCACCTCCCCCACCTCCAGTCATGGCTGCCTGATATGCACCCCTTGTTTTACGTCAAAATCCGGGTGCCTTGCCCGTTGATTATCAAACCAAAATACCTTTCTTTGACAGCACCCAAACCATGACAACTCAATAGCAGGTAGACAAGATGAATGATTTCTTTGACCTCCATGAAGTTGAAATTGAAGACGTGACGATGAGGCTGTTTGTACAAAGTTTTGGAAGAGAAGTTCATAAATGGTTCAGAGCCCTACCAGCATGTTCTATCACTACTTTACCCATCCTGCATAGGCAGTTCCTAGATCGGTGGGAAGTGAAGAAAAATCCCCTTCAGATTCTGTCTTAATATGAGAACATCAAAAGAAATGTTGGCGAGAGTGTGCAAGATTATTGTGTAAGATTTAATACAGTGTGCAATGATATCCCTGCAAACATTGAACCACCAGAGGGATTGGCTTTGCTTAAGTTTCCATATGGATTTGATGCTGATATGGCATAGCAGTTGTGTGAACGTGATCCTACAACTCTAGAAGACATGCAAAAGAATGTTGTGAGCGTAGAAGTGAACTTGCTAGCCAAACGAGCGAGGATGAGATCAGAGAAAAGAGTGACCATAAAAGAAGAAGCATCTACCTCAGATGTAAAAATGGATACATTGATTTGAACAATGGAAAGGATGGTTTACCAGTTGTCCATCATAGATAGACCTAAACCTTAGATCCAGAATCCGAACTTTAGAGGGTAGCAGCAACCCCAATTCTAAATCAAGCAAAGAGAACAAAAATCACTAGAACAACTAGCACAACAACAACAGTAGATTAGAACTCCCTTAGAGTAGAATTACGTTCGAGTGTAAGAAGAAGACGAGGAAGATTCAGTAATTGAAACAAATCACTTTCTCATTGCTGATGGTATGCCTATATTTATGATTGAAGATGAAGACTATGCAGAAAGTTCCAACATTCAAAAGGATGAAGACTACACCTTGGCAAATGATGTTGTTTTGGGGGCTGAATCTAATGATTATCAATGTGTTTACATGAATGCTTTGAGTGCACAGCAGAGGCACTATCCTTTGAGGAGCAGAGATGTACCGGTCAATCCTATTCAGAAGAGGAAGGATGTTCAATCAAAAAATGATCCCCAAACAATAAAAAAAATGGAAAGGAGCTTGCCAATAAGAATTCCAGCAAGGTAAATCAACCATCAACAAGTACAGCTGCAAAAGAGAAATACAATCAACAAAAGGATAGTGCAACGAAGGATCAAACAGATAAGAGAGACATTAGTGTCAAAGAGGTAGAAAAAGTCACGTCTTTTAATTTAGAAAGTGAAATTGCTAAATTGAAAGTGTCCATTCCTTTAACTGAACTTGTTAAGAATAACCATTACAAACATCATGTGTCTAGAATACTGCAAATTGATCCTTTCTCTGACATGGTGAATGTTGAGGATGATCACCCTGAACTTATTTTTGGTCACGCTATAGAAGGTCAGCTAGAAGATAGTGAAGTCCTGCCCTTTTATCTAAGTCTTAGACTGCATGAGTATATTCTTCATAATGCTATGCTTGATTCCAAAGCTTCCCACAATTTGATGCCTAAGGCCATCATGGAGAAGCTGGGCCTGGATATCACCCGAAAATATCATGATTTGTACTCATTTGATTCTGGTAGAGTTCGCTGCATTGGTCTCATCAAATATTTGGTGGTTTCTTTAGATTAAATCCCAGCCAAAAATGTCTTGATGGATGTGGTAGTAGCTGCTATACCACCTTGATTCGGTATGTTGTTGTCTAGATCGTGGGGAGCCAAGCTTAAAGGCACTTTACAACTTGACTTCTCTTATGCTACAATCCCTATTTTCAGTCAATTGAGAAAGTTGTACCAGGAAAAGAAGATGAAGTATATGATCACTAGTAAAGAGAAGCCCGTAAATCATCCAGTAAATGTTGTACATACAGATTTAGAGTCTTTTGTTTTGTACATTGATAGTGGATTGAATGATGTAGATATTCAGCTTGTGGAAGTAGATGATGTACCAGAAATTTCCGAGAGTTTAGAGTAGTTCTTAATCAAGAAAAGAAAAAAATGGCAATTCCTTCTTAGCAGCCTCCACTGGAGTAGAAAGTCAGTGAAGAGTAGAAAAGTGAAGTAACCAGCCAAGGTAAGATCAAAAATAAAGTAGAATTCCAACATGTAGAAGATGAAGCTGGCCTTTGGAGCATGGACTTCGATGGTGCTTTGGGTAAAGATGGTGTAGGTATTGGAATTTGGATTTGAAGTCCTGTTTTTCAGCCAGACAATGTCCCAAGTAATGTTAGAGTGTGTTCCTATAAATTAGCTTTTGATTTCTCTAATAATGAAGTGGAATACGAAGCAATGATTACAATTCTAAATTTTTTGAAGAAACTGGGTACGAAAAGGATTTTTGTTTATGGTGATTTAGAGCTGGTGATTAAACAAGTAAATGGAGAATATCAAGAAAACAATCTGCAGATGAGAGCTTATAGGAATGCAATTCTGAATATCTTGAAAATGTTTCCAGAATACACCTTGACAGCAGTGCCGAGAAGTCAAAATATCATTGTTGATTCACTTGCTACAACAACAAGCAAATTTGAAAATTCCAATGAATTCTAGCTATAAATTTGAAATTCATGTCAAACATAGGCCTAATGTTCTTGATAATCTGAGATATTGGCAAGCTTTTTGGGATGACAATAAAATTAATTCGTTTTTGCAGAATGAAGGGAAGTTTAAGAATGCTTTCATTAATGATGTTTTTGATTTTAATGAACAAGACATTGAGGTAAATCAGATGGAGGTTTTACAGCTGAAGGATAATGTTATTCCTAGAGGTCTTATACCTTTAGAGAAGTTGTTTGATCAAGATGATGTGGCGAGAAAAGCAACCTTGGTTCCTACTGACAAGGGAGTTGAAGGTGTAAACCTTGGGACAACAAACAAGCCCAAGCTTGTAAATCTATCAAAAACATTGTCTCTCAAATCAAAGGATAAGTATGCTAAGTTGCTTTCTGAATTTTCTGATGTTTTTGCGTGGGATTACTCAGATTTGAAAGTATATGACAAGAACATCATTTAGCATACTATTCCTATCAAGTCGGATCAAAAACCTTTTAGAAAAAAGTTGAGGAGAATCAATCCAAAGCTGCTGCCATCCATCGAGAAAGAGGTAAATAGATTGTTTAAAGTTGGTATCATTGTTCCAATTAGATTCTCTGATTGGATTTCAAATTTGGTCCCGGTACAAAAAAAGACTAGAAAGATAAGGTTGTGCATTGATTTCTGGAACTTGAATAAAGTATCCTTGAAAGATAATTACCCTCTTCATAAGATGGACCATATTCTGCAAAGAGAAGTTGGAGCATCATGGATGTCACTACTAGATGGCTACTCGGGTTACAATCAGATCTTGGTGAAAGAAAGGGACCAGGACAAAACTACCTTCACAACACCACGGGGAACTTTTCAGTATGCCAAGATGCCTTTTGGTCTTAAGAATGTCGGAGCCACTTTTCAACGGGCAGTGGATATAGCTTTCGCTAACGAGAAGGATGTTTTCTTGGTAGTTTATTTAGATGACTTGACAGTATTTTCTGGTTCTGATGATGAGTATTTACGCCACCTAAGGATTATTTTTCATAAATGCAGGAAGTTCTGGATTTCTTTAAATCCAAAGAAGAGTCTTTTTCTGCCATAGAGGAAGGTAAACACCTCAGTCATATAATTTCTAAAGATGGTATCCGCATTGATCCTTCAAGGGTGGAGGCAATCCAACAAGTAGACTTTCCGCGCAACAAAAAGGAGATTCAAGCTTTCAATGGTAAGATGAACTTCTTATATAGATTTATACCAAATCTGGCCGAGTGTTTGTGCGAGTTAACTAATATTTTGAAGAAGGACATCACTATGAAATGGACCAAGGATGCCATGAAATCTTTCAACGTGGTAAAGCTTGCTTTAACCACAGCCCTAGTTTTGATCAGTCCCGATTATACTCATGATTTTATTATATTTTCATTTGTATCTGAGCACACTTTGGTTGCGATGTTGATGCAAAAGAAGGATCAGGTGGAGCAACCCATTGCATTTTTCAGTCGGACTATTAGAGATGCTGCTTTGCACTATAACATCATTGAGAAACAAGTTTTGGCTCTTATAAAGGCATTGAAGGATTTCTGAGTTTACATTCTAGCATATGTTCCTAGCGTATGTTCCATAGCATATGTTCCTAGCGTAGCTATCAAAGATGTCCTCATGCAAATTGATCCAGAGGTAAGAAGAGGTAAGTGGATAGTAGCGATGTTAGAGTATGATCTTGAGATTAATCCTACCAAACTGATCAAAGGTTAAGGCTTGTCAGAACTCATCGCTGAGTCGAATCTTCATGCTTTAGACATAAATCTCATTGCAACAATGTCAGATGACGAAGATGGTGGCACACTCATTCAGGTAACATAGATGTTTCTCAACTCACCTTGGTATTCTGATATAGTATATGTCCTACAACATCTTTCTCCTCCTCTCGGAATGTCAAGAAGTAAAGGTAGATCACTAAAACTAAAGTATGCAAAATCCTACATTTTAGATAGTGCTCTCTATTGGAAAGATCCGAGAGGGGTTCTCCTTAATTGTTTGGTTGAAGATGAAGCTCATGAGGTAATGAATGTTGGATTTCAAGCCTCTGTGGAAGTTTTTTGTAGCTTTATTTTCCGGATTATCCACAGTTTCCAGTTCAGTCTGTCGACGTTTCAAACCCCAAAGGGGGTCCATCATCAGGACAACTCTGAAAGATAGAACGAATGAGAGAATGAGAGATGATGAGAGAAGAAGCAAGGCACCTGGATATAAATACAAAAAACCCTAAAAGAACTAATGAGAGCCGACACATGATTTTACAATCTTTTTATTTCATTGTTATTAATTTATATTTATTATTATTGTTATTAATTTATAATTTTTATATTGTTTTTTATATTGTTATTAATTTATAATTTTTATAGTTCTTAATATTTAGATTTATATTAATATTTAAATTATTTTATATTATTTATTTTACAATTAGATTAATTGATTAATTAATTATTATATATATTAATTACAAATTTATTAAAGTGATATAATTATTTAAAATTCCATTAATAAATATTTTTATTTTTAGAATAAAATAATCATTTTAATTATTATTATTTTTATTAATTTTTATATTAATTATATTAATTATTTATTCTAAAAATTAAAATGATTATTTATTCTAAAATTTTAATTATTTATATTAATAATTAAAATGATTATTTATTCTAAAAATAAAAATATTTATTAATGGAATTTAAAATAATTATATCACTTTAATAAATTTGTAATTAATTATATTAATTAATTATTTTATTAATTAATTAATTAATCAATTAATCTAATTGTTAAAATAAAATAATATAAAATAAATTAAATATTAATTATATAAACTAAATATTAAGAACTATAAAATTATAAATTAATAACAATAATAAAAACAATTAATTAAAAATTATAAATTAATAACATAATAACAAATATAAATTAATAACAATGAAATAAAAAGATTGTAAAATCATGTGTAGGCTCTCATTAGTTCTTTTAGGGTTTTTTGTATTTATATCCAGGTGCCTTGCTTCTTCTCTCATCATCTCTCGTTCTCTCATTCGTTCTATCTTTCAGAGTTGTCCTGATGATGGACCCCCTTTGGGGTTTGAAACGTCGACAGACTTAACTGGAAACTGTGGATAATCCGGAAAATAAAGCTACAGGTAATGAATGATTTCCATAGAGGAAATTGTGGCAGTCATTTGTTTTGGAAAACAGCAGCTAATAAATTTTTGAGAGAAGGATATTATTAGCTAGCTTTGTTTTTAGATTTACATAAGACAGTCATGAGCTGCCACAAATGTCAAGTTTTTCAGGGAAAAAGGAAGCTGCTTCCTCTTCCTTTGAAGCTAGTTGTAGTTAATGCACCTTTCCAGTAGTGGGGGCTTGATTTAATTGGAGAAATTCATCCTACATCATCAACACAACACAAATGGATTTTGACGGCTACCAATTACTTCACCAAGTGGATTGAAGCCATTCCGACAAGGAAAGCTACGGACACGGTAATCATTCAGTTTTTAGAGTCCAATATCTTGTCTCATTTTGGTTTCCATCACAAGATTATTACATATAATGCAACAACATTTAAGTCAAAGAGAATGGTTGAGTTTTTCAATAAATACAATATCACATTGGGTCATTCCATGGCATACTACTCGCAAGGCAATGAACTAGCTGAGTATTTAAATAAATCCTTGGTAAACATTATTAAGAAGATGTTGAAAGCAAACAAAAAAATTGGCATCAGAAGCTTTTTAATTCTTTATGGGCCGACAGAGTGAGCAGTAAGAAATAAATAGGTATGTCGCCTTTTGAGTTGGTATATGGTACTAATACAATGTTTCCTACATCCCTTGTAGTCCCGATCATGAGATTATTGCAGGAAGTTGGCAGTGAAGAAGATGATATTCAATGCCAGATTAATTAAATGATTCACCTTCAACAAACAAGAGAAGAGGTTTCCCAAAACACTTTCCGGCTGCAAGAGAAGATAAAGAAGATTTATGACCACAAAACCAAGGCAAAAAAGTTTCAGCTAGAAGATGTAGTATTGCAATGGGATGCATGAAATGAAGAAAAAGGAAAGCATGGTAAGTTTGAAAATCTATGGAAAGGACCATATAAAATCTCAGCCTATCGAGGAAAAAATGCATTTTTATTAAAGGAAATGGATGGTCAAGAATGCTCAGGAGGACCAGTGAATGGCAGGCTCCTAGAACACTACTATTTCTGATGCAGTTTGTTGAAGTTGCTTCACCGTCATTGTATATACCAGTTTTCTTTCCTTGCAAGATTTGAAGTACAATGTCATTTGAGCTTGGGGCCCAAAGTGAAGGCTATAAAGCTTAAATGATTTGTGCTAAGTTTAGTTGGTTTTTGAGTCAGTTTAGAGTCAGTTTTCAGTTTGTATCGAGTCATCATTCTTCAAAATTTTCAAAATAATTTTCAATCTTTCATTTGTTTGACCGTATTGGCCCAATCAGCTAGGCACTTGGTCTACGGTGTTCTTGACACCTCCGAGGAGCTTCCATCCCCAATAAGGCCAATGTTAGTGTCAGTATATGCATACTTCCATCAGGGATCAAATATGCTCTTTTTATTTTCATTTTAGGTGTCTCATACTAGATTTTTAATCATTCCATTAGGTCATGTTAAAATTGACCATTGATGGTTGTCTTCTTCTCTAAAAATAAAATCTTCCCTCATGAAGTACACTTGCTGACCCATCTCCATGTTGTATTCAGTTGAAATTTCAAATATATTACTTTAGATGTCAAGGCAGTTGTCTTTCCAATAGGTTTTAGGGTTCATGTCCAAGGTATTTCAATTAGGTATTAGGGTTCATTTCCAAGGTCAAAAGCATGATTTCAAGTGTAAATAAAGAGCAGCAAAGGTGTGAGGATGACCAATAAACAAAGAGTAATTGTCAATAAGTAATAATGATTGTATAAATATCTTTTGTCACTGATGTAATTTTCATCTCAAAAACATGTTTTTGAGATAAAAACATAGTATTTTAGTTTGCTTATATTTTTTTATGTAATTTAAGTCATTATATGTAATAATTGTTTCCAATGCTGCCCAAGCATGTCTCCTTGCTGCAAGAAATGAAACCATTGAAGAAATCAGTTCAACCAAAGCATCATCCACCTTTCAAGAGCAAAAAAGGGCCAGAAAGTAAAAAAGGCATTAAAGTGAGAATTTGAAAAATGACAAAGAACTTTAGAAAGTGGGTATGCAAACTCATCAATTAAAGTCAATTCAAGTATAAGGCCTCTCAAGACATGCATGAAAGCCTCATTTTCACTCTATCACTCTCACAACTTCTTAGAAAAAGAAAATTGGTGATTTTAAAGTGAAGTTGGGCAAAACAGAGCAAGAGGATGCGTTCAGCAGGGTCGCTGCGCGTTTAGCCTGGTCACTGCACTCCTGTAAAGGTCGTTGCACATTTTCCAGAAATCCCAGTGTTATTTACAATGGCACTGGGCTCCTATAGAGATCACTACACGTTTGACCAGGTCGCTGCGCGTTCACTTGGAAGGAGCTAAAACGTGCTAGAAACCCTCCATCACCACCAAGTTTCCAAGTTGGTCATCATATACTTCAGCAAATTAGGTTGGTGGCAAATTTACTCACTCATTCCTTCCATTATTCACCTACATAGGGTTTACGTTGTTTGTTGTTATTCCTAAGATCAAACCCTAATCATACATTCCCACCATCTCTAATCCGAATCGGATCCATAGAAAGACTGTCAAGAACCATGACTGAATCAGGTCGAACAAATCTCTAAGGAAATCCAAAACAACATCAAAAACACCTAGAACCAGTTGCCATGGCAGCCGACATGGAACGAAGAGGACCTCGGTCAAAGAGCGCTAACCAAGGCCCATGGAGACCACACAGGCGGCCAAAGTAGCCCCTAGGAGCCCCGGATCGGGAAAAGGAGGTGATTTTTGATGCGCGATTAGCGCATTGCTGGGCGAATAGGGCCAAAATGGGAAAGCTCAAGCACTCGATCGCGTGGGGGAGCCAGAGGACTGCAGGCGGAAAAAGGTAAAAGCGCTAAAGTACAAAGGCGGGACCCGCGCCCTGGAAACCAACGGTTTTGATCGAGGCGCCCTTGAATGGTAAGAGGTTTTGGACAGGAGCAGAGTGATCCCATACACCGATCGACGCATGGTGGCGGAGGAGAGAGAAAACCGCCGTTGATCACGCGTTATCAGTCGAGCAAGTCAACCGCGCTCGATGTGCATATGACGTCGGATCTTGAGGAGACTAGATCGGATGACTGAGATTGCGCCCGATAGAAAGAAGCGGAATCGACAGGGAATTAAGCCGCATTCTAAAGGGATTTGGAATCTGTTTGACCGCCACGGTGGAGAAATAACGTATCCATGACATAACCGAAGAAATGAATCGACGAGCAAGCTGGCGTTGTTCCGATGGGGACATGTGGCTACTTCCTGAGCGTTCATGCTAACGCCGAACAAGGAACTCCAAGCGCAGCTACAGTAGTTGAATCGACGCAGGTGGAAGAGGAACCGAACATGCATAGAGATCGAATGGCTAAATCCATGAACAGAGACAATTGAATAAAAAAGGGGGATCGAGAACCCGAATTAAGGGGAGTCCTAGCGACCAAGAGAGAAAATGAACGGTGAACCCTGAGAGGGGGACTGAACACAGAGAATAGTAAAACCAAGCAGAGGAGACAGAGGGCCGAGCTGACCACAAGCAACATTGAGCACCAGAGAACTTGAAGACTCAAGCCTTCCCACAGAGGAATCTGTCCGAACTGAGCATCACATTTGGCTCTTTCCACTGTAGACCAAGGGTCACAGAGCTGGTAGGGAGAAAAAGAGTCTGTGTACTCTGAGTGGCTTGGGGAATCCAAGAACCACCCTACCAAGCAAAATCTTCTTCAGGAGAACTCATATTGAGTCCCTGTATTGTAATTTCTCTATTGTAATACACAATAAAACAAGGCCACCACTGAAGCTGGACCAGAGACGTAGCCCTGGGAGAATAGGGTGAACTCCTTATGAAAAATTGTTTGTGTCTTTGTGTTGCTTACTGTATTTCTCTGTTGTCTTCCCAATTATTTTCAGTGTACTGGCAATTTGATCGATACATTGTTTCAACAACACAAAACACACACACCAGCACATGAGTCTGTAATACCTCTGGTTTAATAAATCTTTAATTGATGGCACTCATAGGGTGATTATCAGATTAATCTCAAAATACATTTCCTAGCTTTCATCACTATTCCCCCTTCACTTAACAAATATCTCTTATCACCTCTGTCATTCCACACATCCCCATCTCCTCCTCATCATCTCTCCTCACATCATTCCACATTTCCCATAACCATAGTCCATTCTACCATTTCCCTAGGGTTTTGATAGCAAAAAATCATGGCAGAAAAGGAAGACCAAAGTCAGAGTGAGGAAGAAACACAACAGAGGAGGAAATATAAGAAAGGAGGAAAAATTATCAGATATGAGCCAATAAACACCAAATAACTCATGGCATCTCCCATCACTTTCACAAGCTTCAAACATATGGTCTGTTTTGAGTTTTGTGAGAAGGTGGAAAGGACACATCATCATTCTGAATTGACCAGACAATTCATCATCAACCTCCATGACAACTAACAAACCCTTGTCGGTGTCACCTTTACCATATCTTCTGCTATTATATCAGTTGCTACAGGGATCACAGATGTTGGGGAAAAATGGTTTAAGCAGGTAGATTTGGATTACTGCTACTATGAGCCATATCTTAAACCCAACCACAAGAATGAAAGAAGGATGATTTTTCCTTTCTCTTACCTCCTAGACAGATATGTTCCTATGATGAAAATAATCATGAAGTACTTCACATGTGAGGGCAGGTTTTCTAGGCTCTATTCCTATCATATTCGATTACTCATGCATTTCACAAGAGTCAACATGCTCAATCTTCCCTACTATCTTACTGGGATATTGATAAGATGTCATAAATTTCCTGAAGGAAAGATCTTGATCATCAAATGCATAGCATGTTTCACCATTCGCTCATCAAGATGATAGTCCTACACTGCCTTGATCAGCTTAACATTGCATGGAACACTTTCATATCCAATGAGATTTTCACAGTCCCACCTATTTAGCATTGACAAGAAGCCCCTTCATGCTCTCATCCACACACCTCCATTCCTCCACCTCAGCCTATACATATTTCATCTTCATCTCATGTCTCATCCACAACATCACCTCCACACAGGGGCTTCACTCAAAGAACCTTTCACAGATCACGTGTTTTTGTGGCATATTAAACAATACCCTTAATTTGAATGCATATTGGAAAATAACTCAAAATCACATTATTTAAACCCCTATCAATACGAACCCAATACACCTTCCCAATTTAAAAACCCCTACTTTCACTAGATGTTGTAGGTATCCATTTTTTCATTAACATTTTTTACACCCCTTTATATTTTTTCATTAAATTTGGGCTCCATTTTTTATACCTGTCAATATAAAAACCCTCTATCCCCTATATATCCCCCAATATATTATGTCATTTTTTCCTCATTAAATATCCTCCAATATGAACCCACGTGATATGGTATTGCGAAGCCCCCGTGCACCTCCATCATCACCTTTTCATCAGCCTATTCATTCACCTGGCAGAGATAAAGGAACTGAGCAGGAGCATATTGAGCATGGTGAGAGCAGCAAGCCCAAAAGGGCTAGTTTAGGTACCTTGGCACATAGCTATCAGAGAGGGCATAGGCAAGTGTTTGTCCCACTGATTGTGGGAGGGGCCTTGCCTTCTCCATCAACAAAGTAGGCACAAAAGGGTAAGGAAAAAGTTGTAGAGGCAAAGGTCCAGTAGCAGGATGAAGACATCCATGAGATAGAGCATGTTTTTCAATTAGTTGAATCTGATGAACATGATGACAGTAAAAGCACAACTATTGTCATCAAGGAGATGAATGCACTCATAGGAGCAGTAAAAGCAAAACACAACTATTACATCGTCGTGCGCTCCTGTAAAGGTCGTTTCACGTTTTCCAGAAATCCCAATGTTATTTACAATGGCGTTGTGTTCTTGTAGAGGTCATTGCGCGTGTGACCAGGTCACTGCGTGTTCTCCTGGAAGGAGCTAGAACGTGCTAGAAACTCTCCATCGCCACCAAGTTTCCAAGTTGGTCATCATATACTTCAGCAAATCGGGTTGGTGGAAAATTTACTCACTCCTTCCCTCCATGATTCACCTACATAGGGTTTATGTTGTTTGTTGTTATTCCTAAGATTAAACCCTAGTCATACATTCCCTTCATCTCAAAACACATTTCCTAGATTTCATCACTATCCCCCTTCACTTAACAAATATCCCCTATCACCTCCCTCATTCCACACATCCCTATCTCCTCCTCATCATATCTCCTCACATCATTCCACATTTCCCATACCGATAGTCTATTCTACCATTTCCCTACGGTTTTGATAGGAAAAAATCATGGCAGAAGAAGAACACCAAAGTCAGAGTGAGGAAGAAACACAATAGAGGAGGAAATATAAGAAAGGAGGAAAAATTATCAGATATGGGCCAACAAACACTAGAGAACTCATGGCATCTCCCATCACTTTCACAACCTTCAAACATATGGGCTGTTTTGAGTTTTGTGAGAAGGTGGAAAGGACACAACATCATTTTGAATTGACCAGATAGTTCATCATCAACCTCCATGACAACTAAGAAACCCTTGTCGGTGTCACCTTTACCATATTTTCTGTTATCATATCAGCTGTTACTGGGATCCCAGATGTTGGGGAAAAATGGTTTAAATAGGTAGATTTGGATTACTGCTACTATGAGCCATATCTTAAACCTAACCACAAGAATGAAAGAAGGATGATTTTTCCTTTCTCTTACCTCCTAGACACATATGTTCCTATGATGAAAATCATCATGAAGTACTTCACATGTGAGGGCAGGTTTTCTAGGCTCTATTCCTATCATATTCGGTTACTCATGCATTTCACAAGAGTCAGAATGCTCAATCTGCCCTACTATCTTTACCGAGATATTGATAAGATGTCATACATTGCCCGAAGGAAATATCCCTATCATCAAATGCATAACATATTTCACCATTCTCTCATCAAGATGATAGTCCTCCGTCGCCTTGATCAGCTTAACATTGCATGGGACACTTTCATATTCAATGAGATTTTCACAGTCCAACCTAATCAGCATGGACAAGAAGCCCCTTCATCCTCTCATCCACACACCTCCATTCCTCCACCTCATCCTATACATCATTCATCTTCATCTCATGAGTTAGCCACACTATCACCTCCATCATCACCTTTTCATCAACTTATTCATTCACCTGGCAGAGATAAAGGAACTGAGCAGGAGCATATTGAGCATGGTGAGAGCAGCAAGCCCAAAAGGGATTATTTAGGTACCTTGGCACATACCTATTAGAGAGGGCATATGCAAGTGTTTTCCCCATTGATTGTGGGAGGGGCCTTTCCTTCTTCATTGACAAAGTAGGTACAAAAGGGCAAGGAAAAAGTTGTAGAGGCAAAGGTCCAACAGCAGGAGGAAGACATCCATGAGATAGAGCATGATTTTCAATTAGTTGAATTTGATGAACATGATGACAGTAAAAGCACAACTATTGTCATCAAGGAGAAGAATTCACTCATAGGAGAGCTCGAGGTCAACTTGAAAAGGGCCAAATGGATCATTTCCTACTATGAGCAAGAAAATAGGCAGTTTGAGGTAAAAAATGAGCTGATGGAGATTCAGGTCAGAAAGGCAAAGAGAGAGGCTGAAAAGGCAAAGGCCTTACTTGATGAGGCATATGGATAGTATGGTGAGCCACTTGATGAACATATGCCAATAATAAGGCCAAGGACTAGAGGCCTAAAAAGAGCCTTGGAGCAGGAAAGGAAAAGGGAGGAATAAATGGCCAATTAGCTCACCTTGAATGAGAAATTTGCCAAGATGGTAAATGAAAACAGAGAATATTGGCTTGGGAAAGTAAATGATCATCTAGAGAAAACCTCCTAGGCAAGGCCAATAAGGACAATGATATTCAAAGAAGGATGGCGAAGAACTATGCTATGAGAGACAAAATGGCAAGAGCCAAGCTCAAAAGAGCTCATGCAAAGATTGAGGCTTTGACCAAGAAAGAGGAGAAAAAGAGGTTGGATATCCTTGCCGAGGCATCATTCCATGTGTCAAACATATAGGCATTTGTCAGCCCAGCAATTTTGGCCATTTTTGAACAATTTTATCAAGATATGTTTTGCTATGTTTTTTGAAGAAATTTTGGCATAGTTAGCATGGTCAAACGCGCAACACCTAGGATGTTGCACTTTTTTTTGGGGCATCCATTGAGAAAATGGTCAACATTTTGGGATTTAGAATGATGAGGACATGCACCCTGTACTTCTTCTAAGAATTTGGAGCAAAACTGGTCAGCCAAAAGAGTAAAAAACTACCAAAAAATCACCTTTCCGCCTCTTTTCTAGCCTGGTCATTGCACATTTGAGCAGTCTTGGGAGATTGAAATTTTGGAGGGGTAAATGAAGCCCGTTTTAAAAACCAAAGGAAGTTATGGAAACTAGACAGGATAAGATTTCCAATGAGCTATCTTGGGCTAGATTCCAACATTGGGAAGGTAGACAAAAGTTAGCTTGAAGAGGACGTTGCACATTTACCTGGGTCACTGCGCGTTTGACAAATTGTCCAGTTTTTCACTATTTTGTCCCAGTTTTCACCTTCACGATGGAAAATAATTATTTCATCTTTGTAATTGATCAATTAAATGTAATTATGATGCTTCTAGAGCTTACTAGGGTAGATTCATCAGGTAAAACAAGTTCATGAGGTGTAATGTATTAGTTTGTTTGGGTTAGGGATGAGTCACTTTGACCACCCTATTTTCTTGTTTGCAATTCAGATCTTGTTAGAAACAACTGTTCTCATGGACTCAACCTCTTGAGCTTAGGATGAGTTGTTTTGGGTCTATATGATGCTTTTCCTCAGTCATTGTATGGGTTGGACTTAGTGGGATGCTTATGCTTTGAAGATACATAATTTTGTATCAGTTTTAGTAGGAGACTAATGAAAAGTTGCAGCTACTTATTTGGGATCCATGTGGTATGATGTCTAGTTCATTTTTTCTTATGTTTTCATGTCTTAGAATGTATTGTTGACTCCATTTTATCATTTCATTGTCTTTATGTGAATGTATACAAGTCTGAGAAGCAGAATCCATATCTTTATGCTCTGTTTTGGGTAGACATTTCACAGTCAATGTTTTCTTCAGTCTAGGAAGCATCCATGTTGCTTGCATGCTCTTTCTAGCTTCTCACCTGTATTGAAATCACCTCACCCATCAAATCCTAGAGTGATGAGCCTTGTACCTAACTTGCCCCATCCAAACCCTGCAATTTTGACCTAATTTCCTTTCCCTAACTATCCGGATCCTCCTGATCCAGCAAAACCCTTTCAAAATCAAATCAAACCTTGTGCTACTATACCTAGCCTAATATCATTTTCTCGATCCATTCATCTTGGCTGAGGTCCTTACAGAGAGAGCCCTCTCTTGGTCTAGTAGGGCTAGCTACTTGGGTAAGTGTGGTTTGTGGTTACCCTGGCATTGCCTTCCTTCAACTTGAGGTTCAATCTAGCGGGACTATCATGTGGTTTCCCATGAGGGTTTCATAAATTCTTCCTAAAAGGGGCCATACAGGCCACCCCGTTGGAATATCATGTTGTCACCCATGAGGGTTTTGGAAATTGCTCCTAAAAAGGGCCATACAAACCACCCTGTACGACCCACCTACCCTAAAACTACTGAATTAACAAAGGAGTTTCATGATGACTAACCTAACTCTCCTCATTCACAACCTAAGTACTCTTGTTGACCACAATGACAATAAATGATCACTAGGCTCCACACCAAGGTCCATGTTATAAAGTACAAATGAAGTGGAAAAATGGGCCCCACAACTCGTATATTCACCATATCTTTCATTTTTCCAGGGCCCTGTATGGGATCCCATTATCTCCTTTCACAAAACCATCAAAAGCGTTGAGATCAAGACACCATCATTTACCTCATGGTATCCTGTGTTCAATTCGTCAATTTTTTTATTTTATTTTCGGGCCCGTTTCACATTTAAGTTGAGTACTCTTCAGGTGTGCCTTCCTGTGTTTTTGATACATCTTATTTAGTACATTCCACTTTTCATATTTTCATATAAATATGTTTTCACTTTGGGAATTAAATTTTGATGTTGCAAATTATCAATAGCTTCATAGTGAACTCATTCCCCTTGTGGAAATTGATAGTTATGGTATCATTCTTCACTCAACATGATAGGTTTCCTTAGAAACTATGCATATTCTGACATCATTTCTTTGAAATAAACCATGAGGTCCACCATCTCAACCACGTTTAACATCATCTTCTACTCGCATATGATAAACATCCACATTGGTCGATAGAGATTCAACCACATGGATTTCCCTAGTTTATAATTTCCTTGACACTATTGGTATCCATGGCCACTTTCCTAGGCTCAGGAGCTAGTTCATTCACATGACTTGAAGATAAACCTCATTTCGCTTCTTCATTTCCTGCTTACCACCCTACTCCCGTGCCACTATTATTTTTGGATCCCAATGAATGCACCACCACGTTTTTCACTTGGCATACCATTCATCCATATTGCAATAGACCATTTGAATTATCACATTCGATTCATTCACCTCACACCAAGACCAACCAATGGGGCCCTCACCGAGTCACCTTTGCAAAAAACCACCTGTATCATCACACAGACCACCATTTTCTTGGGGCACATGTCTCTGTGTTTGTACATCCAAAGCCACTTTTAAATTCTTTTGATAAGAGTACACAGATTTTTTCAGGAAAAGGATTCCAACCCATATTTTTATGTTAGTTACCTAGTGACAATCCTTAGTCACCCTTGGTTGGATCTTGTTGTTTTACCCATCCTGTACCCATGCCAATCATTCACCATTTTCTCATATCATACCACATTAGTTAGAATAGACATATACCTCCCTTGGATGTCCTACCAACTCTAGTGGCATACATCACAACACTATTGTTTTGACTTCCACCACTCACATTAGTGCTCCAACCTTGGTAAAGTTGTCCATATCCCTCCTATATTGTTATCTCTCTCTGTCATGTCTATGGACCCATCCTATTACAAACATCTTCCTTAGTTTCATAAGTATTTCTCGAATCATCTTTCAATTGGTTGGTGATTCCTTTTTGTCGACATCAACACTCATCTCCTGGATTTGAGTAATACCTTGGTTGCTCTCCCCTTATGGGACAATATCAGGTGGCACAATGGGAATCATTATTTCCCATTAATTTCATTGGTCTCCTTGACATTCGACACCAACATAAGTTTTCATGTTTGGGTAGTATCTTACTTTATGACTATTATGGTTCTCTCAATTGGTTAGAGTCCCATGCATCCCATGCCACCTCATTCAACAATGTTTTATATTTGATGTATGGGGGCCCTCAGTTCAACCTATTTGTTAGAGATTCCCTTGAGGACGAAAGGAATTATCTTCTACATCCATCATCACATCAACCACATCAACACTAACTTGACAAGACCTTTCTTGTATGATTGTAATACATAGTCATAGTCATCATAACGAGCATGTGACATGACCATATTGTATGGACACTTTTGTATCAATATTTATTTAGAGAATGGTTTTATTTTATTTCTTATTCAAGGATCTTTCCCTTATCATCTCCGCCACAAGTTTCTCTATCTCTCAAGAAGTAAGCAAGACTCATCACCAAAAAAACAAAGCATGATGTATTTCAGCTATACATGGATTATAACCTCACACATCATGGGGCCACTGTTATTATGAAAAAATGGTACACTCATTTATACGTAGTAGTAGACACTAAGAGTCAGTGAACAACATGTAAAGGGTTGCATTTTCAATTGGAAACATCATGAAGAGAAAAAAATCAAAATCCTTCCTAAGTTTTAATTAAAAAAACAACCCTTGCGGGTGCTCCAAAGTTGGAAATTCACTACATTGCTGCTTTTTATTCGATAGCCATAGGGGTTGCAAGAAGTCCACTTAGCACCTTGAGATGCAAATTTTCTTAAAAAACACTTCACCTCTTGACATAACGAGCTGACCATTTGAGCCTTGAGCCCCAAGAAGGCTTAACGACAAGAATATGGTAGCTTTCATCTCATTTATGAGGCAAACAACCTCATTAATGAGCCAAAGGAGGGAAGTATTGTTCAAAATTTCTATAAATACAAGTTCATGGAGACCCAAAAATAAGATGTGCATTTTTATGCTGCCAAAATTGCTCCAAAGTAATCTAGTATAAAATTGTGAGGATAATTCCACCATTGTAGATAGTTTTCTATGCTTCTTTGAGAGAGAAAGTTCTTGCAAAAGAGATTGAAAAGGGGAAATCCTTGTTGAGATTTATTGAGCCCCATTTCTCAAGAAAGTCTCTTCAAGTGTCTTTGATACTTTATTTGTAACTCTTCCACCGCTAGCAATCAATAAAGAGGATCCTTTTCCTACTCCTTTGTTGATTTTTTTTTTTGCTTCACAAGCTTGTTTTGTGTTATTTAGTTTAGTTTTAGTTTAATTTTGTTTATGCATTGTTTCTGTTACATTTATTTCTTTGTTAGTCAACCTTCACTCACCAACATCACTCATATTTTTGTATGCTCCTTGTAGGAAGCAACCAACTACAAGGAAGGTGTTTTTGAGACTCATAGGAAACCAAACACAACATACACCTATGATAGTCATACATAAAAACTAGTCAAGCTACTAACAATTTCTATGAGATTTATGCTCAATAAGACATTACATTAAGAAATCACCCACTAGTATAAATTACTTGATCACAAAAAAAATTAGTAGGAAATAACATAAATGTACAAAAACTTCAACATCATCTTTATTTCATTTAACATAATTTAAATTACAGATTTGAAGTCCACAAGGCCACTCATTTGATCATCATGCATAGTTTCCTACAATTGAAGAAAGGTGAGCCACTTTCCACCCAACCATATGTTTAGTTTTATGCTCTATCCTTGTAATTGGCCACCCTTGAGCTAGGACATAAAGCCATGAGGGAACTGTCTCTCTCTCTCAAATTTAGGTGGAATGATGAAGACCACTCTCCTTCATCATCCAAACTCAACAAGTTCCCATAAACCCATCAAATCATAGAGCTTGCACATCTCTTCGTGTGGTTTCTTAACCAATTTATTCAACACATGAGAGCCCCACTCAATTCTCCCATTAGTGCCTTGGGGCTCTCCCTCTCAATACTTGCTCGACTTGCTAAAAAAAAACCCCACAAACCACTCTAGTTAGAACTTAGGTTGGAAACACTCAAATTTCTTTTATCATACTATAATTGGATCTTAATATCCCTCACTACATTTTCATTTGCTAGCAACCTTTTGGCTCTCTTTTTCTAGCTAGATTTTGGTCCTCAAACAATTCCATGTGCAATATAACCTTTCTACATGTGAAAACATCCTCATTCTTTGCTCTCTCTGCATGTAATAACATTTTCATAGTTCTCTTCCACTTGAGATCAACCTCTACTCTACCATTCATGGATGCACCCAAATCTAGGTAGCTCGTCCCCCCAATCCTTGTGGGATTTTCTTCTATCCTCTTAATTTCGTGTCATACCTCCAACTCACGGTTAGGTCAAAATATTTTGTTCAAATCTCGGAAGTATATGGATATACTCTACTCATCCTTGGATGAGACAATTGGGTATAAACCCAACTACTTCCATAATATGGAAGCCTGATGGTTCAACTACCAAATCTTTCCTATTAACTATTTTCTTGAGATAATAGTAATCTTAGATTTTCTAACCATTTGTCTTAACTAGTTAATTTATTAAGAAATATCATTTCCATTATTAGGCTTCCTACAATATCTCCCTCACCAACTTCCCTCTCTCATATCTTCTTACAGTAAATTTTAAGCTCCACCACTTCATCAATGATTTGGCATTACATTAAAATATAATTGCACTTGTTCTAAGTCTTTTAACCTTTGATATTTGCATTCCCACACAACCCATAACATTATTAATTACAATGAGAAGTTAAAATAAAAATATAACAATAGTTAGGTATATATGTTGTGTATTAATAATATTTAGATAAAATTCATTCATATATTGTGAAAAGGCATCTTGATGATTTTTTAAGAAAATTTCCATAACCCTATATATTTATATGTATAAAATTTTCATATAAAAATTTAGAAAACAACCATTCCAATATAAATAGTTACACTCTCATGAATTATTTATTTAAAGGCCATAATAGCGTAAAGTAAATCATATCAATGTCATTGTAACAATATATCAATGTAATTGTATTAATATCATTCTGACCATCTATCAAACTTGATTCGTTTAAAAAATAATAATTATACCTATGTATCTATGTATCTAAATAAAATAAACTAAATGAAAATCACACCCACTTTAAAAATAATATAACAGGAAAATACAAAGCCACAAAAGTCAAATATATATTTTATTTTATTGATTTCTATTTTCTAGGGAGAGAGTGTTTGGAACATAAATTTTTAATTAAAAATAAAATAATTATTTGATTTTATATTTTCATTCTTCATCATTTTTTCCCATTAGTATATTTGCCTTTTAAATTAATTTTCGTGGATATATAAATGGTTAATATAAATATAATATAATAATAAAAAAAATAATAAATGTTTATTTTTTAAGTTAAAAAAATTTATTGGTCAAACAAAAATAAAATTACATCATTTGCCATTATATTTTATTTTTGACATAATTTTCTCTATATTAACACTATCTAAATAGAGATAAATGGTATTAAAAGTAACAAAGAAGACATAAAGGAATAAAATAAACAACTAGAGAGATGAATCAACCAAATTGGGGCTTATCTTCAAAGCGACCCTTTTTCCCTTTCTTTTTTGAAACCTTGATCCAACCTTTTGAACATGGTTTGATCAAAGTGATATGCATATTATTATTACGCACTAAGAGAGATTCCTTATTAAATTTTGAAGAATTTGACTCATGAATTTGTTTCAGTATACCTGGAGAAGCATTAATATTCAATATCTATTTGCTTGTTGAAGGAGCATGGTCCACGCCTGGAGTCATTGAGCCTTGGACCTTGTCTCCCAGATGGATTTTATCATCAACTTCTTCATCATACTTGTTTGATGTAGAGGAGGCCTTGCCATCCATAGGAGGAGGGTTATAGGGCTTCCAACATTTATACCTGGAATTGTGGATATTTTGCTTCTGTTGAGAATTAAACACTGGATATTAATTCTGTAAGTGACATGTTTGATGACAAAGTGGCAATGAAAAGTAGTATTCTCATAATCCAAAGTTTTGGTCCGATGAAAATCAACAATTTTTAAATTGATTTGATTTGGAAACCCTTTACCAATATCAATTTCAACACAAATTCTACCATAGGTATATACACTAAGCTACCCACGAGAGGCATTAATAGTAAGATAATGACCTAGAGTGTCTCTGATGCCTTGAAATATTGTGTAGTGCCACAAGTGAGTTGGAAGATTAGGAAGCCTGACTCATATTGTCATATTCATAATGATTGTTGTGGATGGGTCAAAATCTGGGCACCAAGGGGCTACAAACAGTCCAACATTACCCCAAAACTTTGGCCTTTAGATAAAGCTTTCTAACAATATTCCACCTCTACAAATAACACAATCAAAAAGCCTCTCAAGCAAAAAGTAACCTTACAATCCTCAGTCTACGATATGGATTCATTGGTAGAGATCAATTGCGCGAGGCCAAAAGCCATTAAATTGGAAAATTAGGACTGCCTCTGAATACACTCGATGAAGATCCTCCAGATATGAGTGAGAAATCTCTAGGGAAGGAACTTATTTATATTTTTCCACCAAAAAAGGCCTAGAAGCCATTTGGGCCTAATTTTCCTTAGGCGGGATTCAAGCATGAATGACATCTTTAAAAGAAACATTTCGAGAGAAGGAAGGCTTACCTCCAACCCCCCTCATAGACAAAGAACCATGAAAGCAATGACATTTTTATGAATATTGTAAATTGATAGAGGATCAACACCATCTGACTGCTTATCTTGAAAAAGCAGGTGTTGCATGCTTGAGGGAATACTCACTCAGAGCTCTAAATAAAAATTGAGATCTCGAACCATATCTAAAGAGAAAACCCCAATGAGGAGTGACTGCTGAAAGGGGGACTTGACAAAGATCTGATAACAAATTGGTGAATATGGCTCCTCTATCTCCTGACAACATATGTATAAGTGTAAAGGAAAAATACCTCTGTGAGATATTTTGGGCCACCATGGGAGTTTTTGAAAACTTATTTTTTTTGTAATTTACGGTGGTGGATTTCTATTCCTTCAAACTGCAGCAAGTGTTACATCATAAGCATCCATGTCCATATGGTCTCAACCTTCCCATGGGAAAACCAAATTTGTTGACAATCAGATTGAGTTATAACCAGTCCAAAAACATAATTATCTAAGTTTTTCTAACAAAACTAAATAAACAAGAATGTTCTATATCCACTGGTACCTCCTATCAAAATGACCAAAAAAAACCTTCCTATACATCAAAGAGACTTTACTCATTTGAATATTCAACCAGAGCTTGATATTTGGAATTAGATCCAGGTTGTTCTGTCGGAGGCATACATAGAATTTGTCTCTCAATGCGATCTAGACGTGCAGGGTTTGACATTGAATCAGTTGGAGTTCCATGTGGATAGCTTGCGATTCTTCAAGAGATCCTAGCCACCATGTAAGTGGCAACATTATAACCTTCACCGATGACATCTTCATCATCCAATAGACATGAAGCGTGTGCAAAAACAAAGTTTGTTGACCTTGTGTGTTGATCTGGATCTGGAACGATATCACCTAAATCAACCAAAATTTATCGCTCGTTGGGGTCTCTCTCAACTTTGATTTGTGTCCCATTCACTGATAACACCTCGAGCCCGAGAATGTGTGCCTATTCTATATGCATTAGCCATATTATTACTCAGACGCGCATTACTCCCTGGGCCATGATCCCTAGTCATTCTCTTCTGGGCATGATCATGGCTACACCCCCTGCCTGAACGTGAGCCTGAACGTGAGGGACGTCGGTCTAACCATAGCTACAAGCATATTTCTGCTCAATATTTTCCTATACACCTTTCCAAGTGGGACCAAGAACCATTGGCCCACGTTGGGATGGCGACGTGCAAAGGTTCCTCAACCCATAAAAACCTTGGTGTCCCACGATTAAAAAAATACATGCTTGAGCTAACATACAACAATGATTAGATGAGAATTCAATAGCTAACATACACTAATGGTTAGATGAGAATTCAATAGAATAAACCCATAAAATTCTCTCAAGATATCTCTCAAGGACTATTTCATCCCATCTAATCCATCTTTGATGGGACTTATCTAAGGGCTTTCTGTAGAACTAAACTTGCCAATTATAACCCTGGGCCTTGACTTCCTCTTTATGGTGACAACGAAAAAGCCTTGTGCATAAATGGGGAGACCCCCTTTTACCTTCCCAATTGTAGCTAATTTCCCAGATAGGAAAACTACCCTCATACATAAAATTCAACAAACTAGGAGCGACTATGTCCAACACATATTGGTTGTTGTTGGTGGCACTCGAGCACCCTTGGGTGCACAAAGAACCCCCATGCCCCAATCCCTTACTAGTAACAAAGACACGAAGAATTGAGTTGAGAAGGGGAGCATGCATGAATCGACAAACCCCCAAATTGGAGGGTGGAAAAAAGACTGAAAGACCCACAACCAACCGTAAGGCCAAACCATTTTCGTAACTAGGAAGAGATACCACAATTTACTAGTAAAAAACCCCTTAACATTGATGCACATTACCAAAGACATAATATAAATTAAGGAACTGACCAAGACATACCCTCGAGGGTAGAAGCTGGAAGGCGAGATCATGTGAATGGTAGCCAGGAAGAGAATCCAATGCACTCCCCACGCCAAGTCCACAACCCACAACTTGGGCTCCAATTTGTCTACAGAGAGTTTCCTGCTATTGCCTCTCAAACTTCCAATAACTATGATACCAACAACATATTCAACCTCGATCACCTTCGTATGCCTCCCTCTTTGCTCATTATTATTCCTTGGCATACTTTGCATGTGTTTACATGTGTAGAGTTGGCCACACCACCCACCCTCCTTAATGGCTATAATTTCCATTATAGTAGTCTGAATCCCACAATACCTGCTTGCCCAACTCACACCGTCATCGAGAATAAGGTTTATGAAAACTTTTTTTTTTTGTAAGCTAAGGTAGGACCTCGTTTTCTATTCATATAACATCAAACTGAAACCACATACAGTTAATAAGTGGCCTCAACTTGCCCATTGGGAAACTAAGTGTGTTGGCCACCTATGCATATTGTAAGCCATCCAAAAACGATAAGTTATCAATCTTTCTACCTAATCAATATATACATAACTATTTAAAAACCAGTCTGTAGTCTTAGATCCCATAAGCATGCATGTAAAAGAAAGCTAACCGCTAAAAAACAAAATCCTAAGGACATTGAGTTCAACTATTCTTTGATGTCTTCCAGTTCTGACTCCAGTATCACTGGATCTTCAGCTGAATCTCCAGGTGCTGGTGTCATTTCAATAATACATGGAATGTGTCGCTGTATATGGTCAAGTCGTATGTCCTACTTGCAGAGTTGGAACTGGATTGTTTGCAGGTCCTTTTTGTAGTCTGGCATGTCTCTGACGATCAACGCCATCCCCATGGACACTTGCTCCATTGCTTTTCATACCAGTCTTTTCATCAGCCAGTACAGATGCAGGGTCTGTTTAAATTGGGATAGCCTCCCTCTTGTGTTCCCAGGATCTAGGATATGGTCTTTCCATTCCTCCATTTCATCCTCAAAGTCCTCTTCCAAAATTCTATCCTCCATTTCTTCTATGATTTTTCGGATCCTAGCATCCGTTCTTTCCTTGTATGCTTTTGCTGCCTCCCTGGTAGTCTCATCCATGGGTCTTCAGCCTTTCGTCTATTTCGAGGTTCCCAGATCCTTTGGACGAGGACCGGATTTACCTCATCCTTTGCGACCTCTTCCTCTGACTGGATGCGCCATGTCGCTGGTGTCTGCTACCTGTTCACAGTGATCACAATTAAATGTCAGGATAAAACAACCATTACCAATCCAAATACCAATTGCCTCGTGGGGTTTCTATTCTCCGGTATTGCCACTTTTCTGCCTACACTCTGTTGCTCCTATGCATTCAAGTGAACCAAGAGTGGTCTTCACCTTCTCCCTGCTCACCCTGCCCTGCCTCTCGGTCAGACCCATAGTCTCTGTCTCTCCTCCCCTATCCCTTCCTCTCGCGTTGAGGTCCCTTCGGCTAACCCATTCTCTGTGCAACCTCGTGAGAGCTAACGAAGGGAGCTTCGCGCTGGGACTCTCCTCCCTCCCCCTGCCTTGCTTGCCATCGCCACTCTCTCCCCTCGCAGCGAATATCACCCATTCCTTGCTTGGCTTCCTGCCCAACTTCCCTTCCCAGGCTTGCTCTTCTCTGCTACGATAACTCCCCCTATCTACCCAGAAATTCGGCCTGAGGAACTTCTCCGAACCCTCAGTCCTCCATTCCACCCAGATAAACTCCTTGCGAATCTTGCAAGCCTTAGCCCTGAGCAAAATGTGCCACTCCCTATTACCTTCTATACCCTCAACCCTGATCAGAGTTGACGAGAAACTACAAGGCCACTCTTCCTCACTGCTTTTGCTCTCTCTACACAACAGAACCTCTCCCTGTGGAATTTCCTTCCCAACCTGGCACATGTTCCTTCCCCCTCCTCGCATACTGAATTTTCTTTCACGAATTACAGAAAGAAAACAATTAACATACCCATGGTTACTATGCCTGCTTACTGAATGCGAGAATGGCCAGTCTTCAGCTCTCATTTTTCTGCTACTCCGCAATCTAGCCAACCTCTCTTCCCTATGCTCCCTCTCATACTCTACCTTACCTACCTGCCGTCCCATCCACCTCACGTTGCCGTCCTTACCACCTCTCCTCTTGCTTACGTACAAACCGCCACTTCTCCCTTCAGACGTCGCTGCACACATGCAAGACTCCACCATGCCCTGCGGTATAATCGTGTGGGCTATGATGGGCAGTCCTTTCGCCTCCTAGCCTCTGACAACCATAATTAGTTTGATTACCCACTCCATCACCCCGATCGGGGGTAGGTTTATGAAAACTTTGATTATAATAAATATTTATTTTTAAAATTATGATTAATTAGATATTAAATTGATGGAGTTGTCTATAATGCGACTTTTTGGAGATTCCGGTGACGGAATTCGGCGGAAGAAATGAGGTTAAATCTTGATTTTTAGCAGTTAAAATGGTTTTTTAACTGTATATTTGGATTCAGCGCCCGAAAAACCTGGAGCATTATTGTACAGAAACTAGCTATCAAACTTGAGATTCCAATGAATGCCCGGAATTTTGAACCAGAAAAATCCGTCAGAAAACTTTCAAAAAGTCGCGTTAAAAACTACTGCTTAAAAGATATATACACTTTCTTTAAATATGATTTTTTTATAACAAAAATTATTAAAATTTATAAAATATATATACTTTGTGTTTATGTTAAATTTTCTCCATATTAATAAAAAAATAAATAAATAATCTATAAAAATTTAAAATAATTTATCTAATGTTAAAATACTTAGTTTATTTTCCACCCTTTATTATACATATTTAAAATATTACTTGATAAATTATATATATAGTTTTTTTCTTTACGTTTTTCATGGTAAAACAAAATAATTATAAACTAAATAAACTATATATATATAATGAGAGACCATAAACTATAATTCTATTCTATTATAAACTATGTGTTGACCACCAATGTTCCCAACATAGATGATTACAAAACTTCACAATTCATCTCTTGAATCACAAATTTAAAAATCTAACATTTAAAGAGACCCTAACCTAACGTGGTCCTTTCATTAATTAATTTTGTCTTTCTCCTAGACTTGCGGGTCAATGATTTTAAAGGTGCACCATATAATATAGATGAGGAGGACCAAGTCACATCTTATGGTAACATGATATTAGTTGATTTCAGGGTTTCAATTATGATAATGTATAATTTAGTTATGATTTACAGGATAATGATGTTGATTCCGTCTATGTTGATTGGTTCTTGGAGCCCTGGGCCACTATTAAAAAATGACCTTCATTAATGGGAAGTTGGTAGCCTTGATTTTAATTTATTAATTAATAATATATTTTTATTTGAATTTAAGTTTTTGTAAAATGTTTGAGAGATTTTTCGGTAAAAATCAGATAAAAAAGATTTTGATTTTTTTTTAAGTTTTTATTTTTTGTTTTCTACTTTTAGATATTATATTTTTTTTGATTTTTTCTTCATTTAAATTTTTATTTTTAATAATTCTAAATTATAATTCATAAACTAGTTGTTATTCATATACTAGCCATTATATTAGCTGTTATAAGATTTTTTTTTTTTTTAAATAATTTTTTTTCATAAACTATTTGTTATTTGATTTTTTAGTCTCTACATTGCATTCTATTTAAGCATGTGTCATGATCTGCGTCTTCATCTGGCCTTGATGATGAACCACACTAGCTGGTTCGAAATGTGTCGGAAACTTTTCTATCGTATGTGATTTCCACCGAAAAACTCTTCTTAATGTAATATGGATCACAGAAGCCTGAATTTAGAAACTGTAAGTCGATGCGTTTGGAACCAACTAGTGTGGTTTATCTTCAAGACAAGATGAAGAACTATATCATGATATTAGATTAAATAGACAAAAAGAGATGTTTTCTAGCCATTAGAATATAACAACTAGTTTTGACTAAATAATTATCATTAATTAATAAATATAAATTTCTTTTACTTAAAATAAAGTAATAGATAGAATATTCGTTGCAAATAAAAAACTAGATTAATAATTATTAGTATTATTATTCATTATTATTATTTTTAATAGTCATACAATAAGATAAACTTAATATTCTAAAATAATAGACAAAATAAAAATAATAAGTTAAATTTAACTATTCTATACAATACCACTTAAGATAGTAATAAAAACTGAAAAAATAAAATAATAAATAATGAAATTAAGTCAATTTTATTATTAAATTCAAAATAAAATAATATGAAAAAAAGAATAGCAATATAAGAAATAAAGGACGACCATAAATTTTGGTTAAAATAAATAATTAAATATTATAAAAATTTAAGAGTACAAGGTAGGGATCCAACACTTGCTAATACTCCAACCATCGTTTCTATTTAGATTGATAGGCCTCCCTTCAATTTCCAAAGGCTCCCTAAACTTGATTGATCCCTCGCCTCTTCAATGTAGAAGTGATGGTTTGTCTTATACAATTACAATAATTCAATTTGACTTATAATCATGATGAATGATGTGTACCCTAATGCTAGGTTGATTTTTTTTTTAAGTAATTGTGTGCATAATCTTTAATCCCTTTACTTATGAGAAATAGGGGAGACTATAAGTTCATTTAGTTGGATGTTATAGGATTGACTTAGCATATATTTTTAATATTAGTGAGACAGTGAGTCATAATTAGAACAACTTCATCATTATGCATATTAAGTCAATGATTGGATCACAATATATTTTTCACCTGTCTTGATGCTTTTAGAAAGGAAAATTGAAGGAACGTGTTTGTATGAGTAGTTTTATTAATGATACTAGTTTGGAGAATTGGGGATTTAAACCTTTTGGGGTCAATGTGAGGCCTTAAACAATGTTTCTTGGAGGTAAAAATTTCTTTCTTAAGCACTAGATCTAGTGATGATATTCTACACTTAGAGACCTTCCTAATGATGCAAGGAAGATATTAACCAGAGTTCAATTGCAAAAGTTATGCCCCTTAGAAGCTGACCTATCATGTTTGACCACCATAATTTGTTAGGATGTCAGATCATCATCTGTTACTAATCGAAAATGGGTTGGCCATGTGAATAATATGAAGAGTCTAGAAGGGTCAATTTCTAACTCTAGTTGAGAGTTGAAGGAGTCAAACTCAACTCCTAGTTGGCTATTGAGCTATATTATAACTGGGCCACTAGGAGGAAAATTGGTTCCATTCATTTTGATTGTATTTAGTTCCTAAGAGAGAAGAACAAATTGAGAGTGGGAGTGAGAAAACATATAGAGGGGGTTTGTATTCTACAATAGCCCATAGGCCATAGGTCTTGGGTAACTCCATAGAGGATGTCTTCTCCTTTTTACTTGCATTATTTCCATTCCAAACAAAAGAGAACAGAGAAAACTCACCTTCCAATTAGTTATTCTCTTGAAGGATTTCGTAGAGCATATCTTGGTTTTCATTGTGATTAGTGTTTTTATTTTTTCATTGTTCTTTATTTTCCACATTTTTTTTTTTTAACTCAAATGGTTATATTTATATTGATATGGAAATCCTTGGGTCTGCTCCCAGCTACAGAAACATTACATACTTCACGCTATTGCGGATTAAATCTGCATGCTTTTCAGGGCATGTGGATTTTGCTTTCGTTGTTTACAATAAGGAGTCCCTTCGCCAGAGAGCTGCCTTTATTTTCCAGCTGATTGCTTCCCCATTAGATTTTCTGAGTATGTGGTAAAACTTGCATGTATTGAAGTCTAGCATGACTCTCTGCAACCTGTCCTGAATTTTGTTTAAGCTGGCATTTCTAAAAGGGTTTTTCATCTTCATACTCTTTATTATTAGTTCTGAGTCTCCAAACACTTGTATGTCTTTCGCTCCTTTGTCTCTTGCAATGATGCAAGCTTTCAGAAGCCCATAGATCTCTGCTTGGTTGTTAGATTTCTGTCCGAGTCCCCAGCTGAAACAATCTTTTGTTATCCCATCTGTGAAGTATATGACTCCCCCTGCTCCAGCACTTCCTGGATTACCTTTGGATGCTCCGTCAAAGAAAACAGTGATTAAATTTTGTGTCCGCCACCATTGTTGGAATTTGTCATCTTCTTCTCTTATGCGCCATTCCTGGTTTGTCTTATTTGGGAAGGAGAGCTGCTTGTGTGGCTGAAGCTCAAGCATGCCAAGCCATTGTTTTTCTTCTGGCAATAACAAGTAATCTTCTTTGAAATACTGCTGCTGAGCTGCTTCCAATAGAAAAGATTTGGCTTTTGATGCTACTTTCAATGGAGTGTGGCTTATTTCTTTAAAAATCTGCTGATTTCGGGCTAACCAAAGCTGCCAGCATACAAACTTTGGGATAGCTGTCCATATTTTCTTCCAGAATGACTTTGAGGGGATGCGCTGGGGGTAGATTCTATTCCAATTGGCATATAGATCTGCTACATTGTTTTGAGGAGGAATATTAACCTGCAGATTTTGTAATATATATCTCCATACATGATTTGCAAAGTCACATTCCAGGAAGAGATGCTGAGCTGTTTCCAGGTTGCTGTTGCAAAGTGCGCATCTGTGAGGTCCAGCTATATTCCTCTTTGCCAAGTTATCACCTGTTAAAAGTTTGTTATGAACTAGGGTCCAGAAAAAGAAGTTTACCTTCGGAAGTGTTAGAGGATCCCATACATTCTTCCAAAAGGCTGAGTTTTCTCTATTATTATTTGAGGCCTGTAGTGCTCTATATCCTGCTGTTGTAGTGTATATTCCGGTCTGGCCCCATCCCCATTTGTCTTTCAAGGATCTGTTGATGGGCGCTGCTTCCTCCAGCATTTCTTCCATCAAGGTTTGTTGATGGTTTAATCTCTCTGGCACTCCATGAAAGTCCCATCCATCCCAGTCCCCCCTTATATCCCATTTTGACATGTCGTAGACGGTATTAACTCCTGCCTACTTCAACCATTCCCTTAGATTGCCTATTTCCTCATTGTCCCTCAAAGGTTCTTTCCCCATGATTCTGTCATTCCATAAATGGGTGTGCTTGCCATTGCCCGGGATCTTGTAGACATGTTTAATGAAGAACTTACTACTCTTGCAACAGAGTTTCCATACCTGCGTGCTATTGGCTGTATTTACGTTCTGCAGATTGCTGAGGTTTGTATTGGGCTTGTATTTAGTCCTCAACATTTCACTTACCGGGTGTGAGGGTTCGTGAAGCAGCTTCCATAGAATCTTTCCTCCCAAGGCAAAATTTATGAGGGCTGGATCTCTGATTTGCAACCCTCCATCTGCCTGAGTTTTTTTTACCACATCCCATTTCACCAAATGAATTTTATTTTCATTTCCTTTTCCACCCTGCCACAGAAAATCTCTGAGTAATTTGGAAATTTGTTCTGTGACGTTTCTTGGAGCGAATAGGAATGCTGCCTGGTAAATAGGAAGCGCTGATAAAACTACCTTTATTAGGATTACCTTTCCTCCCTTCGTCAACCAGTGACCTCCCCACACTGCAATTTTAGCTTTTATTTTCGAGATTAATTCACTCCACAACGATCTTTTGTTTGATCCTGATGAGATGGGGAGGCCTAAATACCTGAAACTGTCCCAATTTGAGCGACCTTTAAAGCCTAGGATCGTTGTGATGTCTGATAGCTCCCTCTGCTCTACATTCCAACTATAAACCTCTGTTTTATTTTCGTTTATTAACGCCCCAGAGACTCTGCAGTATTTGTTAAGGGTGGCGTTTATGGATCTGGCAATTCTTGTGCTGGCTCCTGCTAATAGAATTGTGTCATCAGCGAATAACGCATGGTTCTGTCCTTCAGCTCCCTGGACTGCCTTAAGACCTGGAATGTTGCCTCTTATTTTTTCTTCTGCAAGTTTTCGGCTCAGCGACTCTGCCATGAGGATATACAGTGACGGGGATAGGGGGCATCCTTGTCTGATGCCCCTCTGCGCTTGAAAGAAGTTCGTAGGACGCCCGTTAACTAGCGGAGCGATCCACGGAGTTCCTATGCAAGCCTTGATCAGGTTAATGAAATGCTGCGAGAACCCAAACGCCTTCAGGACTTTGCAGATATAGGTTCGGTCCACTCTGTCGAATGCGGAGGCCATATCTAGCTTGACCAGCATGCCCTTTTCCTTACGCTGTTTACTGGAAT
>APFE031617534.1:444941-462957 GCA_000404065.3 Pinus taeda | reverse complement strand
CAACCTCGATCACCTTCGTATGCCTCCCTCTTTGCTCATTATTATTCCTTGGCATACTTTGCATGTGTTTACATGTGTAGAGTTGGCCACACCACCCACCCTCCTTAATGGCTATAATTTCCATTATAGTAGTCTGAATCCCACAATACCTGCTTGCCCAACTCACACCGTCATCGAGAATAAGGTTTATGAAAACTTTTTTTTTTTGTAAGCTAAGGTAGGACCTCGTTTTCTATTCATATAACATCAAACTGAAACCACATACAGTTAATAAGTGGCCTCAACTTGCCCATTGGGAAACTAAGTGTGTTGGCCACCTATGCATATTGTAAGCCATCCAAAAACGATAAGTTATCAATCTTTCTACCTAATCAATATATACATAACTATTTAAAAACCAGTCTGTAGTCTTAGATCCCATAAGCATGCATGTAAAAGAAAGCTAACCGCTAAAAAACAAAATCCTAAGGACATTGAGTTCAACTATTCTTTGATGTCTTCCAGTTCTGACTCCAGTATCACTGGATCTTCAGCTGAATCTCCAGGTGCTGGTGTCATTTCAATAATACATGGAATGTGTCGCTGTATATGGTCAAGTCGTATGTCCTACTTGCAGAGTTGGAACTGGATTGTTTGCAGGTCCTTTTTGTAGTCTGGCATGTCTCTGACGATCAACGCCATCCCCATGGACACTTGCTCCATTGCTTTTCATACCAGTCTTTTCATCAGCCAGTACAGATGCAGGGTCTGTTTAAATTGGGATAGCCTCCCTCTTGTGTTCCCAGGATCTAGGATATGGTCTTTCCATTCCTCCATTTCATCCTCAAAGTCCTCTTCCAAAATTCTATCCTCCATTTCTTCTATGATTTTTCGGATCCTAGCATCCGTTCTTTCCTTGTATGCTTTTGCTGCCTCCCTGGTAGTCTCATCCATGGGTCTTCAGCCTTTCGTCTATTTCGAGGTTCCCAGATCCTTTGGACGAGGACCGGATTTACCTCATCCTTTGCGACCTCTTCCTCTGACTGGATGCGCCATGTCGCTGGTGTCTGCTACCTGTTCACAGTGATCACAATTAAATGTCAGGATAAAACAACCATTACCAATCCAAATACCAATTGCCTCGTGGGGTTTCTATTCTCCGGTATTGCCACTTTTCTGCCTACACTCTGTTGCTCCTATGCATTCAAGTGAACCAAGAGTGGTCTTCACCTTCTCCCTGCTCACCCTGCCCTGCCTCTCGGTCAGACCCATAGTCTCTGTCTCTCCTCCCCTATCCCTTCCTCTCGCGTTGAGGTCCCTTCGGCTAACCCATTCTCTGTGCAACCTCGTGAGAGCTAACGAAGGGAGCTTCGCGCTGGGACTCTCCTCCCTCCCCCTGCCTTGCTTGCCATCGCCACTCTCTCCCCTCGCAGCGAATATCACCCATTCCTTGCTTGGCTTCCTGCCCAACTTCCCTTCCCAGGCTTGCTCTTCTCTGCTACGATAACTCCCCCTATCTACCCAGAAATTCGGCCTGAGGAACTTCTCCGAACCCTCAGTCCTCCATTCCACCCAGATAAACTCCTTGCGAATCTTGCAAGCCTTAGCCCTGAGCAAAATGTGCCACTCCCTATTACCTTCTATACCCTCAACCCTGATCAGAGTTGACGAGAAACTACAAGGCCACTCTTCCTCACTGCTTTTGCTCTCTCTACACAACAGAACCTCTCCCTGTGGAATTTCCTTCCCAACCTGGCACATGTTCCTTCCCCCTCCTCGCATACTGAATTTTCTTTCACGAATTACAGAAAGAAAACAATTAACATACCCATGGTTACTATGCCTGCTTACTGAATGCGAGAATGGCCAGTCTTCAGCTCTCATTTTTCTGCTACTCCGCAATCTAGCCAACCTCTCTTCCCTATGCTCCCTCTCATACTCTACCTTACCTACCTGCCGTCCCATCCACCTCACGTTGCCGTCCTTACCACCTCTCCTCTTGCTTACGTACAAACCGCCACTTCTCCCTTCAGACGTCGCTGCACACATGCAAGACTCCACCATGCCCTGCGGTATAATCGTGTGGGCTATGATGGGCAGTCCTTTCGCCTCCTAGCCTCTGACAACCATAATTAGTTTGATTACCCACTCCATCACCCCGATCGGGGGTAGGTTTATGAAAACTTTGATTATAATAAATATTTATTTTTAAAATTATGATTAATTAGATATTAAATTGATGGAGTTGTCTATAATGCGACTTTTTGGAGATTCCGGTGACGGAATTCGGCGGAAGAAATGAGGTTAAATCTTGATTTTTAGCAGTTAAAATGGTTTTTTAACTGTATATTTGGATTCAGCGCCCTGAAAAACCCTGGGAAGCCTTGATTGTACAGAAACTAGCTATCAAACTGAGATTCAAATGAATTGCGGCCGGATTTTGACCAGAAAAATCCGTCAGAAAAAGCTTCAAAAGTCGCGTATAAAACAACTGCTTAAATTAATATATACACTTCTTAAAATATGAATTTTTTAATAACAAATATTAAAATTATAAAAAATATAAACTTGTGTGTATGGTTAAAATTTTCTCCATATAATAAAATTAAATAAATTCAATAAAAATTAAAATAATTACTAATGTTAAAATACTTATTAATATTTCCACCCTTTTTATTATAAACAATTAAAATATTACTGAAAATTATATTAAAGTAGTTTCTTTATGTTTCATGGTAAAAAAAAATATTATAATAAAAAAACTATTAATGATGAAGACCATAAACTATAATTCTATTCTATTATAAACTATGTGTTGACCACCAATGTTCCCAACATAGATGATTACAAAACTTCACAATTCATCTCTTGAATCACAAATTTAAAAATCTAACATTTAAAGAGACCCTAACCTAACGTGGTCCTTTCATTAATTAATTTTGTCTTTCTCCTAGACTTGCGGGTCAATGATTTTAAAGGTGCACCATATAATATAGATGAGGAGGACCAAGTCACATCTTATGGTAACATGATATTAGTTGATTTCAGGGTTTCAATTATGATAATGTATAATTTAGTTATGATTTACAGGATAATGATGTTGATTCCGTCTATGTTGATTGGTTCTTGGAGCCCTGGGCCACTATTAAAAAATGACCTTCATTAATGGGAAGTTGGTAGCCTTGATTTTAATTTATTAATTAATAATATATTTTTATTTGAATTTAAGTTTTTGTAAAATGTTTGAGAGATTTTTCGGTAAAAATCAGATAAAAAAGATTTTGATTTTTTTTTAAGTTTTTTTGTTTCAACTAAGAATTTATATTTTTTTGATTTTTCTTCATTAAATTTTTAAATTTAATAATTCTAAATTATAATTCATAAACTAGTTGTTATTCATATACTAGCCATTATATTAGCTGTTATAAGATTTTTTTTTTTTTTAAATAATTTTTTTTCATAAACTATTTGTTATTTGATTTTTTAGTCTCTACATTGCATTCTATTTAAGCATGTGTCATGATCTGCGTCTTCATCTGGCCTTGATGATGAACCACACTAGCTGGTTCGAAATGTGTCGGAAACTTTTCTATCGTATGTGATTTCCACCGAAAAACTCTTCTTAATGTAATATGGATCACAGAAGCCTGAATTTAGAAACTGTAAGTCGATGCGTTTGGAACCAACTAGTGTGGTTTATCTTCAAGACAAGATGAAGAACTATATCATGATATTAGATTAAATAGACAAAAAGAGATGTTTTCTAGCCATTAGAATATAACAACTAGTTTTGACTAAATAATTATCATTAATTAATAAATATAAATTTTTAATAAATAAAATAAAGATAGATATTCGTGCAAAAAAAAACTAATTAATATATAATAATTAATTATTATATTATTTTAATAGGTCATAAAATAAGATCAAAATTAATTATTCTAAATAATAACAAAAAAAAAAATAAATTCAATTTAACTATTCTATACATACCACTAAAAAAGTAATAAAAAAAAGAAAAAAATAAAAATAAAATAATGAATTAAGTCAATTTTATTATTTAAATACAAAATAAAGTAAGAAGCAAATAAATAAGAAATAAAGGACGACCATAAATTTTGGTTAAAATAAATAATTAAATATTATAAAAATTTAAGAGTACAAGGTAGGGATCCAACACTTGCTAATACTCCAACCATCGTTTCTATTTAGATTGATAGGCCTCCCTTCAATTTCCAAAGGCTCCCTAAACTTGATTGATCCCTCGCCTCTTCAATGTAGAAGTGATGGTTTGTCTTATACAATTACAATAATTCAATTTGACTTATAATCATGATGAATGATGTGTACCCTAATGCTAGGTTGATTTTTTTTTTAAGTAATTGTGTGCATAATCTTTAATCCCTTTACTTATGAGAAATAGGGGAGACTATAAGTTCATTTAGTTGGATGTTATAGGATTGACTTAGCATATATTTTTAATATTAGTGAGACAGTGAGTCATAATTAGAACAACTTCATCATTATGCATATTAAGTCAATGATTGGATCACAATATATTTTTCACCTGTCTTGATGCTTTTAGAAAGGAAAATTGAAGGAACGTGTTTGTATGAGTAGTTTTATTAATGATACTAGTTTGGAGAATTGGGGATTTAAACCTTTTGGGGTCAATGTGAGGCCTTAAACAATGTTTCTTGGAGGTAAAAATTTCTTTCTTAAGCACTAGATCTAGTGATGATATTCTACACTTAGAGACCTTCCTAATGATGCAAGGAAGATATTAACCAGAGTTCAATTGCAAAAGTTATGCCCCTTAGAAGCTGACCTATCATGTTTGACCACCATAATTTGTTAGGATGTCAGATCATCATCTGTTACTAATCGAAAATGGGTTGGCCATGTGAATAATATGAAGAGTCTAGAAGGGTCAATTTCTAACTCTAGTTGAGAGTTGAAGGAGTCAAACTCAACTCCTAGTTGGCTATTGAGCTATATTATAACTGGGCCACTAGGAGGAAAATTGGTTCCATTCATTTTGATTGTATTTAGTTCCTAAGAGAGAAGAACAAATTGAGAGTGGGAGTGAGAAAACATATAGAGGGGGTTTGTATTCTACAATAGCCCATAGGCCATAGGTCTTGGGTAACTCCATAGAGGATGTCTTCTCCTTTTTACTTGCATTATTTCCATTCCAAACAAAAGAGAACAGAGAAAACTCACCTTCCAATTAGTTATTCTCTTGAAGGATTTCGTAGAGCATATCTTGGTTTTCATTGTGATTAGTGTTTTTATTTTTTCATTGTTCTTTATTTTCCACATTTTTTTTTTTTAACTCAAATGGTTATATTTATATTGATATGGAAATCCTTGGGTCTGCTCCCAGCTACAGAAACATTACATACTTCACGCTATTGCGGATTAAATCTGCATGCTTTTCAGGGCATGTGGATTTTGCTTTCGTTGTTTACAATAAGGAGTCCCTTCGCCAGAGAGCTGCCTTTATTTTCCAGCTGATTGCTTCCCCATTAGATTTTCTGAGTATGTGGTAAAACTTGCATGTATTGAAGTCTAGCATGACTCTCTGCAACCTGTCCTGAATTTTGTTTAAGCTGGCATTTCTAAAAGGGTTTTTCATCTTCATACTCTTTATTATTAGTTCTGAGTCTCCAAACACTTGTATGTCTTTCGCTCCTTTGTCTCTTGCAATGATGCAAGCTTTCAGAAGCCCATAGATCTCTGCTTGGTTGTTAGATTTCTGTCCGAGTCCCCAGCTGAAACAATCTTTTGTTATCCCATCTGTGAAGTATATGACTCCCCCTGCTCCAGCACTTCCTGGATTACCTTTGGATGCTCCGTCAAAGAAAACAGTGATTAAATTTTGTGTCCGCCACCATTGTTGGAATTTGTCATCTTCTTCTCTTATGCGCCATTCCTGGTTTGTCTTATTTGGGAAGGAGAGCTGCTTGTGTGGCTGAAGCTCAAGCATGCCAAGCCATTGTTTTTCTTCTGGCAATAACAAGTAATCTTCTTTGAAATACTGCTGCTGAGCTGCTTCCAATAGAAAAGATTTGGCTTTTGATGCTACTTTCAATGGAGTGTGGCTTATTTCTTTAAAAATCTGCTGATTTCGGGCTAACCAAAGCTGCCAGCATACAAACTTTGGGATAGCTGTCCATATTTTCTTCCAGAATGACTTTGAGGGGATGCGCTGGGGGTAGATTCTATTCCAATTGGCATATAGATCTGCTACATTGTTTTGAGGAGGAATATTAACCTGCAGATTTTGTAATATATATCTCCATACATGATTTGCAAAGTCACATTCCAGGAAGAGATGCTGAGCTGTTTCCAGGTTGCTGTTGCAAAGTGCGCATCTGTGAGGTCCAGCTATATTCCTCTTTGCCAAGTTATCACCTGTTAAAAGTTTGTTATGAACTAGGGTCCAGAAAAAGAAGTTTACCTTCGGAAGTGTTAAAGGATCCCATACATTCTTCCAAAAGGCTGAGTTTTCTCTATTATTATTTGAGGCCTGTAGTGCTCTATATCCTGCTGTTGTAGTGTATATTCCGGTCTGGCCCCATCCCCATTTGTCTTTCAAGGATCTGTTGATGGGCGCTGCTTCCTCCAGCATTTCTTCCATCAAGGTTTGTTGATGGTTTAATCTCTCTGGCACTCCATGAAAGTCCCATCCATCCCAGTCCCCCCTTATATCCCATTTTGACATGTCGTAGACGGTATTAACTCCTGCCTGCTTCAGCCATTCCCTTAGATTGCCTATTTCCTCATTGTCCCTCAAAGGTTCTTTCCCCATGATTCTGTCATTCCATAAATGGGTGTGCTTGCCATTGCCCGGGATCTTGTAGACATGTTTAATGAAGAACTTACTACTCTTGCAACAGAGTTTCCATACCTGCGTGCTATTGGCTGTATTTACGTTCTGCAGATTGCTGAGGTTTGTATTGGGCTTGTATTTAGTCCTCAACATTTCACTTACCGGGTGTGAGGGTTCGTGAAGCAGCTTCCATAGAATCTTTCCTCCCAAGGCTAAATTTATGAGGGCTGGATCTCTGATTTGCAACCCTCCATCTGCCTGAGTTTTTTTTACCACATCCCATTTCACCAAATGAATTTTATTTTCATTTCCTTTTCCACCCTGCCACAGAAAATCTCTGAGTAATTTGGAAATTTGTTCTGTGACGTTTCTTGGAGCGAATAGGAATGCTGCCTGGTAAATAGGAAGCGCTGATAAAACTGCCTTTATTAGGATTACCTTTCCTCCCTTCGTCAACCAGTGACCTCCCCACACTGCAATTTTAGCTTTTATTTTCGAGATTAATTCACTCCACAACGATCTTTTGTTTGATCCTGATGAGATGGGGAGGCCTAAATACCTGAAACTGTCCCAATTTGAGCGACCTTTAAAGCCTAGGATCGTTGTGATGTCTGATAGCTCCCTCTGCTCTACATTCCAACTATAAACCTCTGTTTTATTTTCGTTTATTAACGCCCCAGAGACTCTGCAGTATTTGTTAAGGGTGGCGTTTATGGATCTGGCAATTCTTGTGCTGGCTCCTGCTAATAGAATTGTGTCATCAGCGAATAACGCATGGTTCTGTCCTTCAGCTCCCTGGACTGCCTTAAGACCTGGAATGTTGCCTCTTATTTTTTCTTCTGCAAGTTTTCGGCTCAGCGACTCTGCCATGAGGATATACAGTGACGGGGATAGGGGGCATCCTTGTCTGATGCCCCTCTGCGCTTGAAAGAAGTTCGTAGGACGCCCGTTAACTAGCGGAGCGATCCACGGAGTTCCTATGCAAGCCTTGATCAGGTTAATGAAATGCTGCGAGAACCCAAACGCCTTCAGGACTTTGCAGATATAGGTTCGGTCCACTCTGTCGAATGCGGAGGCCATATCTAGCTTGACCAGCATGCCCTTTTCCTTACGCTGTTTACTGGAATGGACAATCTCTTGAACCTGTATTACATTGTCCGTGATGTTTCTACCTTCGACAAATCCGCCTTGAGCAGGTGATATCAGTTTGTTTAGCAGAGGTTTGATCCTGTTGGCGATCAATTTAGCCACGATTTTGTATGATGCGTTACACAATGAAATCGGGCGGAACCTGGCAAATGATTCCGGATTGCTCTCTTTGGGAATTAGTGCAAGGTAAGTTGAATTTGTGCCACCGCCTACCTTTGCCTTTTCCAGGAATCTGCTGATCATTTTGAATAGATCCCGGTTGATGATTTTCCAGCACGCCTTATAAAAATGGATAGAAAAACCATCGGGACCGGGTGCCTTATCTGCGTCCATGGCCCAAACGACTTTGGTGATTTCTTCCTCCGTGGCTTGCCTACATAGGCCTGCGTTTTCTTCATCAGTTATCAATTTTGGTATGTTGGACATGAAGTCCTCGGTATCCTCATCGATGCTGTGGTTGTCTTTCCTGTATAGGTTCCTGAAGTAACTTTCTGCCGCTGCCTTAATTTGTTCATGACTGTTGCATACCCTGCCCTCGGGAGTTTTGATCTCAGCTATATGATTCCTGATCACTCTCGCTCTGAACTGTTTGTGGAAATAGGGAGTGTTTCTGTCACCGGCCTTCAACCACAAGCTCCTTGATTTTAAACGCCAGTATTCCTCCTCCTTTCTGAAGGTATGATGCGCAGTACATTGGGCTTTTGTTTCTTTTTCCATTAGGTCTGCATTTATATCAATATTTTCCATCTCTGTTTGCAGGTTTTGGAGCGCCTGAACTGCCTCCTTTCTTTGCTCTGTAGGGGTATGGACTGGCTTTTTTGCCCAGTTCTTCAGAGCTACTTTGGTTGCCTTTAACTTCTGCTCCCAAACATAGCTAGGAGATCCCCAAACTGGCTTGCCCCAGGCTGCCTTTACAGTCTCTTCAAAGCCTTCCTTCTCAATCCATAGAGGGCTGAAACGAAAAGGAATGGGTCCTAGGTCTTGTTCATCTTCTAGAATGAGTTGGATGGGTTTGTGATCTGATGCCAGCTTGGCTAGAATTTTTGTTGTTATAATTTTTTTCTTCATCATTATGGAACCCTGAACCATGAATCTGTCTAGCCGAGCTGATATGTGATCAGATCCAATTCTATTGTTGGTCCAAGTGTAGATACCTCTGATAGGGTTGAAGTCCAGGAGGTCCCAACGCTGGAATAGGTCCTCCACTTGATCGAGCATGGGATCTCTGTTGGATGACCCTCCCCTTTTTTCTTTAGATTTCAGAACGATGTTTAGATCCCCTGCTATGATAATGTTGCTGGGGGAAGTCTGTTCCAAATGAGCTGCTAGAGAGCTCCAACATTCTCTCTTTTCCTGATAAGAGACAGGTACATAAATATTAAAGAGATTGAAATTTAACTTACTTGCTTTGTGCATTAATTCAGTTTGAATCCAGTGCTGCGTTTCCTTGTGATTATCCAGCTGGAAAAGGTCATCATTCCAGAGCGTTGCCAGGCCTCCTGATGTGCCCCTTGAGCTGACCGCCTTGCCTACTTTTTTGTTCCACTTAGATCTGCTTATCTCTAGAAGGGCATGCCCTTCTATTTTTGTCTCCTGGAGCAAGAGTATGTCTGAGGGCTCTGCTTTCATAAGATCCTTGATTGCCTCTACTTTGGAGGGGTTCCCCAGACCTCTGCAATTCCAAGAGACGATATTCATTATTTACTTGATGGGATAGGCCCTCCCTTGGAGGTCCTTGGTTTGGTGTTTCTCCCCATAGTCATTTCGATGGTGGCTTGGCTTCCTTGCGTTTTAAGTCTCTCAGCCTCCTCCTCCCTTTTTTCTTTGTGAGATTTCCTTCCTGCCTTCTTCGATTGGCGCTCATAAACTTCGTCCTCTGAGGAGCTGGAACTTTCTATTGGTTTTTTCTTTATTATTTCTGCATATGTAGGGTTCATTGGGCTGCCCAGATTGATCTCCCTCTGTATTACTTCTTCTACCTCCTTATTTGGAATAGAAGTGTCCTCTTGTTCTTCATTCTCCTGACTTAGGATAGCTTGAATGGGCTGATCCTTCTCTGCATCTTTAGGGATTGTTTCTGTTTCTTGATTGGCTTTACTGGTGTTGGGGTCTTCTTCCGTTGGGCCTTTACCATTTCCTTTTTTCTTGGAGGATGCGTTCTTGTGTACACGGGTCCATTGCTCCCCATTCTACTTTTCTGCTTGCTCCTCTGCTCTCTTTTTGCAGTTCTTTGCGAAGTGGCCATGGCTGTGGCAATGTCTGCATTTAAAGGGCAGCTGTTCGTAGTCCAACTCCTGAACATACGACCACCCAGCTACTGTGAGCTTGATAGCTTCTGGTAACCCTTCCTCTAAGTCCACTTCAACGCAGATCCACGCGCATGAGTATTGGTCTTTCCTCGCTGCCTGATCTATATATTTACCCAGGGCGTTGCCTATGATTTGGAAGGATTTTTGATTCCAGCAGTGCAGTGGCAAATGAGGCAGTCTAACCCAGACCGGGACTGCTGAAGGAATGTCCTGAGTGGGATCGAAGTCTGGAGCCCATTTATTCAAATATAGACCCTGAGGCCCCATAAAATACGGTCCGTTTCTAAATATCAGGCCTTTATCTTCAGGGTTTTCAAAGACAAACACAAAGAAACCCTTACCTACGAAATAGCTCTTGACTCCTTCTTTGATGAGGGGCTTCCAGTTCCTTTGTGTCCATTCCTCTACCGATTTAGGAGATGGCCAGAGACCTGTGAACTGGCCTATGAGGCCCCTTTCCGTGAGATTCATTGCGGCTTTGCAGGTTTCTTGTTCAGGTAAAGCAACTGAAGGGATCGAGTCCAGCTTTTTCACAAATTTCTTCTGAGTTCCTGTAGGCGGGCGCTTTGGACCGGCTGAGATCATAGACCGAAAGGCCATCACCTCCGGAGGCTCTCGAGGGGGATCTGGATCCTCGCTGCCCTCCATTGGGTCAGCAGGGGAGCGCAGAGGGAGTGCAGGGCGAGCAGTGCGCAGAGCGCTGGGGATGGGGCAGGCTGCTGCAGGCAGGAGCAGCAGGCGCGCGTGGGATAGAGATCCGTTTTTATTTTCCACATTTTACCTATTGCATGCATAAACAAAAAAATCAATGATAATGAATTTGGAATATAAAGGAATTAACCCTTCATAGTATATATTTCAATTCACTTTAATAGATTTATTGTGATGAATTATCTAGTGGAATATCCACAATAGTTTATGGATAGTATTGGTATCAAAGAAGGGTTCATTTGGTATTTTGTAAGAGGTTGCATGGGATCTAGGAAATAGTTTGACCAGGGAGTTGTTTATTGTAACCCTTAAGACCTGGAAAATAAGAGATTCTTAAGGATGGAAGTGCAGGTTGTGGATATCAGTTGTAATGTGAACCTCCTTATGAAGAATCTATAAAATAACTTTAGAATCGAAGAAGATGGAGGTTCCAACTCAGAGGTCAAATCAAAGGGAAAATCAAGGGATCAAGAAGAACTAGAATCTAAGAAAAAACTTGAAGAAGAGATGTTGAGTTGGAGAACTGTGGATCATTCATATTCCCCCTTCATTAAGGAAGCAAAGGTAGAAATAAAGTTATATCAAGGTGATATTGATGCTTTGAAATTAAACCTCTTGTTGCAACAATTAGAGGTTTAATTTAGTGTTCATCACATAGATTAGGAACTAAAAATTTCATTTTCTTATTTGACAGTAGAGGGCCATGCCCGAACCTTGTGGAAAATCTAGATGGAAACCCTTATGCTAGAGGGATATCCTCTAGTAACTAGGTGGGAGGATTTTAAAATTCTCATAAGGTCCCAATTCTACCCTATTGAAAATTTAGAAGATAAATGGAACCTATGGCATTACTTCAAGAAGAGATGGGAAAGACTGTACAAGAGTACATAATAGAATTTAGGAAGATGGTAATAATGTTGGGTATCTCTCCCAAGAACCTATATGTACTCCTTAAGTATATTGGGTGTCTACGCTACCATATATGAAAGTATGTGATGTTGTTCAAACCTAGAATAGTGGATGAGGCTTATGTATAGGAACAATACCTAAAAAACATAGGCCAAAAGAAAGGGAAATTAAGTGGTTCAAAGAAGAAGGAACACCAAGAAGATTCCAAAGACAGGAAGAAGAAGTGGACAGGGACAAAGGACAAGAAGAGAATAGCTACAACACACTAGTGAAAATATCCTAGCAACCATTGCAACATTGATGATCACATAGATGAGAGGTGTTGGAAATTGCATCCAAAGTTGAACTTGAAGAAGCAAAAGAAGGATGGAAAGAAAAAAAATTGTATTGCCATAGATGCAAGCAATTAGGTGGAGAGTATCTCTAGCATGGACAAGAAGATATTTTTCACTTTAGTGCATAAGGAGGTGAATCTAAGTACCCTTCATCAGTAAGAAGAGAAGAAGATAAGCATGCTCTTCCACATTAAGATATAGGTCAAGAAGAACAAGGCTGATCGCTTGTTTGATTCAAGTTCACAAGAAAATATTATTGCAATAGATTTGGTGAACAAACTTGAAGTAGAGGTAGATGATTATCCTAGCCCATATCAATTGGGATCAGTGAACAAGGAGGTAGAGATAAATGTAACCAAATAGTGTAAAAATAAATTTGTTATAAGTGTTTATTACATTAATGAAGTAGAATTGGATGTAGTGCCACTTGATGTATGTACAGTTGTGTTTGGGAGTCCCTACATGTATATGAGGTATTTAATCTTCATGTGAAGAACTAATCAACATTTCCTCATTAAGGATGGAAAATCATTCATCATCAATGTGCATAAGGGAAATTCAAATATTTCACTGGTAAGTGCTAATCAAGGCAAGAAATTGATTAGTTTCAACAAAAAAATTGTTTTATTATTATTAAGAGAACATCAATGTGCAAAAGAGTAAATGAAAGCAAAGGAATCCATGGAGGCTTGCACTAAGGAATAAATACAACAAGGAAGGGTTTTTACAAACATACAAGTTGGGAGTTTTATGGGATCCTAAAGGGATACAACCTGTTGAAGTATGAAATTGTTTCTTTTTTACTATCATTTTACCATCTCATTCCACCTTTTGTCACCATTTTAAAGTAATCTCAGCATGCTCATGGTCAAGTTCAACTCTTAAAAAAGGTAATTATCATCCATAATTAGAATATCTGGTTCTTAATGAATTATAATGAGAACATTCTTATAGTGACATAATCATAAACATTCAACATCTAATGATGATTTCTGCAACAATATTCATGGTTAGGAAGGTTGAAACACTTCAATAAGAGGATGAAGACTACGTGGAGATGAAAAATTTCCACGATATGGATAACCACCTATCAACATGACTTGGAAAGCTACGAGAATTTAGAAATCTAAAAATCAAATTCAGAGTCAAACTATGAGAATAACGTGTAGAGGTCAAGTAAACACAATATAGGAATATGACAACATCAAGCAAGCATGTTTAAAAATTGTTCAAATGTTATGATATGGATTGAGATGAATCTCTTATGAATTTCTCTTCCAATAGAAAGTCACAAAGAGATTGAGTTTCAAAATGAATCTATCTCGTAGATGTCAAATTAGCTCATTTCATGTTGGCTTAAAACTCTTAAAAATCGTTTTATGAAGTTTGTATAAAGGTTGCAGTCCGAGCCCTGAAAAACATGTTTGGATTTTAAGTTTGTAATTCTTTTATTGAAGACTGGTGATACTCTGTTCCAACTTAATAATTACTTTTTTTCTCAATGCGTGCATGAGAGATCTTGTGATTGAGAGTTGATCTGCACTCGCGGGAGGGCCCCTGTCGAGTTGTGAGGTTTTGTTTATAAATTTGTTTTGCATTTCTAACTGGTCATATCAATGCAGTTTCTTTTAAGAATTTGTTTTCATCATAGTTATATTTTTTTATAATTGTCATTTTGATTGAAAAGTACTCATAAAGAGGAAAACACTAATTTTTTTTTGATTCTTGAATGCATCTTCTTTCCAACACTTAAATGTTTCATAACTTAAATCGATTTCTTAAATGATGATGAAATACTCTTTAGGGATTAAATGTGCTCACAAGTAATCATTATAAAGTTATAAGTTTTCCATTTCTGCAAGTAGGAATTAGATCCTTTTTATTGCCATTTTTCTTTCATGCAATTAGCATAGAATTTCCTTACTGCAATTAAGTTTAGAATTTTCTTTCTGCAAGATAGTGTAGAATGTTCTCAATTCTGGAAAATAGAACTAGATTGTTTTTTTTCTTGAAATTGGGTTTCTAGCATTACCTTTCATGCCGTTAGAAGTAAGTTTGAATTCAGAAATTTAGATAGATTTTAAATTTCTTCAAAATAATGAATTTCGATTTGCTTTATTAAGGTTCGATATAACTTTAAATTGAAATTAAATGTGCGTAATTATTCTCTAAATTGCATCAGTAAAATTTGTATTTTATTAGGTTAATTTCATCCTTAGAAATAATCAATTCATAGAAATAATCCTAACATATATAGTGCACATTCATCTCACAAGTGCACAAACTTTGGTTGACAATTAATGAGGTAATTTAAGAACAATTAAATTACTCAACACCACCGAAGAGGGAAGTGAAGCATGCGATCCAATTAATGCTAGACTCAATGTTCAATGTTTCTCAAAGTCAGACATAAATGAAACCATACAACACTCTTTAACTATCTTTTTAGTTCATCACTAAGTTAGTGTATGTTTGATAAAAACAAGGGTAAGGTGTGCAACTATGAACTAGGTGCCTTATTTTACTCGATGTTATAAAATCAACGTGTATAAATATGTTAGGGAAAATAAAAAAATAAAACATGTGAACTAACAAAAGGTAAATGTAACTATGTGAAATAAAAAATCAAACCAGAGAAAATATAAATTCAAAACCAGCAAAGAAAATGAACCAGAAAATTCAAATGAAAAAATGCAAAAGAAGAAAAGAAACTAGTCTACATTTGATCACTTATGAAAATTAATCAAGTGAAATACCACTTCAAAATCTAGCCATTAACATGAAGGGAATCGAGATCACTTTCCAAGGGTTGTAACATGTACATACCAACACCATTTTTTCTACGATTTAATAGGGATTGATGCATAGTTTTGAAATTTGGTGTGCTTTCCTTTAGTCTCACCAACTCTATCCCATTTTAGGGCCATTTCACTTACCTCAAAAAAAATTATCCAAGCCTTGTGTTTATTAAGCCATATTTTCATGATGTGCTAATGAGTTAAAAAAAATTCTCAACTTTCTCCTTTTCTTCCTCTAACATGTCAATAATAGTATGGATAGTGGAAGAAGGTTGATTCCTTGAAGTTTGGGATTGTTGTAATGATAGAAATAAAATGTTTTGTCGAAGAATGATCTATTTTCTGTACCCAATGCCTCTTTGGGTGTAACTCTATTATCAAAAAGGGATTTGAAGAGAGTATTAAGCCGAATTTGATGATTCTTTGCTATGGTATTTTTAAAAGTACAAATTACATTTTTATTTATTAACTCGCCTAATCCATTACCTTGTGCATAATAATTAGTTGAATAATACTGATTCCCTTATCAAAAGTAAATATATATAGTAATGAAGAAGAAAGATGTGCAATATTATTGAACACAATGATAGAAGGAACTCTAAATCTATTGATCAATTATTTCCCCATGAATTAGGTAATTACCCTTTCATTCACTTGTGTTAACAACAAAACTTCAACCCACCAAGTAATGTAATCCATCACAATTAATATGTACTTGTGTTGTTTCAATAGATGGGGGTTTATGTCCTCTATGATATCAATACCCCATTACTTAAGCGTTTTTATTAATTAGGACAAGTTGCACTAGAAACAATGCTTTCTTCTCTCTTATGATGCTCACTTGGTAAGTTATACATTTTCGTACATACATGTAAGCATCACTAAATAGAGTAGGAAAATAATATCTAGCTATTTGAATCTTGTGAATTGTAGTTTTACCATTGAAATAACCTACAAATAGACCATCATTGGGATCTTTTAATTAAATTTTATTATTTTCTTTTTCTATACATCTTAGTAATACTCCATCATAGTTTTTCACAAAAAATATGGTATTAATAAAACTGTATTTGACATGTTTCAAACATAAGTCCAGTTTTATTGAGTTTATATGCTTTGGACAAGTACCATGGTGTAATAAAATTGTCATAATAGTACACCATGAATCTATACTAGCTAGAATACAAGAGATTTCATTGGGATTATTTGAGAGTAAAATCTCTCATCCCCTTCTTTTTTAGTTTTAGATTCTTGTGATTTTACAACCACCATACACAACTCTTTCCCTGACAGAATATGATCAAGCTTAAACTTGAGATCATATTTCTAGATGGTTGTCATGTATTTTCCTTTTTATTCCTTTGATTCTTACTGATTAGAGAATGGAAAATTAACATGATGAGGAATTCACATTCATATGACTTTTAAGGATACAGGACCTAGGGTGTCTAATAACATTATAGATAACATACATTTGCTTATCTACAACATGATAATTGATCTCTTCTCTTTGCAAGTTTGTACTCATAAAATAAAAAAGTACTTTATTTCCTTTCACATTTTTTATGTGTTAATACCACTACAACATAATGTTCATATGTGAATGTGTAGAGAAGAATATCAAGGATGAAATTCAAACTATGTAGAATAGAGCATTGTAGATGAATTTTTTTATATTTTCAAACTATCCTTTTTCCACTTTATTCCATCTTAAATTAGCATCTTTCTAAATCATTTTTTCTAGGGGTTTGATAATTTCTACAAATTAGGAATATATTTTCATATGAAATTAATCTTCCTAAAGGAATATTGCATGCATTTTCCTATAATTATTAGAACTTGATTGTATCCTATGAAACTATCAAGCAACGAAAACATTTCAAATCTTAATACAAGCTATAAGATCTTCTTCATGACTAGGACTATACAGATGTTCTTCTTGAATGATTCATTCAAGTTCTAGAAGTTAACATTGATAAATTTCACCAGTTTTATTCCTAACTAGCACTAGATTAGAGACTCATGTAGAATGTTGGACTTGAAAAATGATTTTGGCATCAAGGATGTTTTTCAAATCCTTTTGGACTTGGGGTTCAAGGGAAGGGTGCATCCTACAAAGTTTTTGCTGAAATGGTTTTACATTCTCCTTCATTGGGATAGTGTGCTAGATAATACACATGTCATGTGTCTTGAGGTTGTCATATGTCCATGCGAATACATCCTATTATATTTTAAATAATTTTATGTAAGCATGTCTTTCCTATTTAGAAAATCCTTTACTAATATTTTTTCTTTCTGGATTTTCATTAGTTCTTGAGTTGATAATGGCTTAGAGTGGAACTATTTATTTTTATGTTTGAGGGTCCTTTAATTCTACCTTGAAAAATAGACGATTCTTATAAATTGACAACCTTTGTATGAAATTTTTGCTTGGTTGTTCTTTATAACATTCCATACTTGCTTGATACTCTTCATTGCAATAGGCCAAATCCGTGAAATTGTCTCTAATGGTGAGAAATTCAATGATATGCTTGCCACCATTGAACACCTTCTAGTTTATGATGCTATAAAAAGAGAAGGCCAAAAGAGAAATTCAATCACAAATATGCTAGCTTCAAAGTCTTCCAATAAAGATAATCTAGAGACAATAGAAGCATTGGAAAAAACTACAAGATTCTCAGAATGTGGAATATCATTTTTTGTTTCTTTGTTTTGTTTTGTTTTGTTTTGTTTTTGTTTGTTTGTTTGTTTGTTTTTTTTTTTTTTTGAGGAAATATACGGGAAAATACACCCAAAGAGATCAATTCCCGCTAATTTATTCACAGATCTTAACTCGAGGACATTGATGTAAATTGGCCCCATGACCTCGAATTAAGGATATGCTTTTAACAATAAGAACTCAACCAATTGAACTAACCCTCGACACTCGGAATAATAAAAATATTTAAATAATCAAATTGTCAATTAATATAGACTTCTTACTAATAATTT
>APFE031617534.1:418064-444743 GCA_000404065.3 Pinus taeda | reverse complement strand
TACAAGTAACAAAATAAAAATAAAAAACTGCATTTAACGAACTCCAACTCCTCCTCTGGGGTTTGGAATCATCAACATTGGAGTCTAAATGTATAGGGTATTAGTAAGTCTCCTATTTTATTTGTCATCAAAGTTCATATTTTTTTCAAGAAAAAAATTACATCATTTATATGAGTAGTGTTACAACTTGATTTATCAGGGTTACCTTTTTATAGAAGCAATTCTGATTTTTGAATTTTGGGCAGTGAAATTAATAAAGTATAAGTCTATTGTGTAATTTCCAAGAATCGGAAATCCATAGGATGGGAGGTTCATTTGTTACATTAAAATTGATCACTCTATGGTATGTATACCTTTATCAATTGATCTTGATATTATTTCTTTGTCCATTACATTACATGGAAGTCATATATCTGACTCGTTGAACGCAAAGTAGCCTTAGTGTTTCTATGACCAATCCCTATTAAGTAAAAGGACATACACCTTATGGATATCTAATATGGTGATGTCTATTGTTTGATGAATTTTTTGGTTGGAAGCTTCTCACATGGTGATGCCTATTCAATAATGCGCCTAACTTCTAATTTTTCAAGCAGTAGTATATGAGTTTCCCACTTTGGAGTCACATTCAACTTTCTAAAAATAAAAATGGGTATAATGTTAGAATATGTTATTGAATTTACCCAATAATTCTAGACATTATGATCGAAGGTTTCTAATGTTAGTAAGAAAGTGAGAATTAAAGATTTATTTTTTTATTTTCTTTCTAGCATACTAATGTGGTTGGTGGCATTCTATTGATTATTATTTGTTAATTTACTAATCTCCATTTATGTCTTAAAGGCATTCAATAATAATTTCTATTACTATGATATTTTGCATAAATAAAGGATTAAAACATTAGATTATTTTAACTCAATGATTTTGTATTTCATGGAATCTAGATATATGATGAAAAACTTATTGGTATTAGGGATATTAGAAGAATTCGTAGTAGTTGGAGTCACATTCTTAGTATTTCTAGTATTTGGAGCTTGAAAGGTAGTTGGTCATTGTTGTGGTATGGGTTCTGTTAGCCCTGAGGTGCAGTGCTGCTATTTTGAAGACTAAAGGAGGGAAATGGTCTATTCTGCTGTCGTGGAGAGGTCCCCATACGGTCCACACTTCATCCGACCAACATTATACGCTCATTTGATTCGACTAATCACCACTGTTAGATCATTTCCGTCAGATCTAACGGCTATCACGCATATCGCTTGAGCAACAAGAGAGAGGGATAACCGCCCGATAAAGCGGTTTCCTCTCTCTCCTTCGCTGCTATGTGGCACTCGATGAATGGAATCGGGTGGGATCCGAACTTTACCACTTACTGCCTGATGACCACCTGATATAAACCATTTCTACTTGAGTAAACTGTTCTCGGGCATTATCCTTCGAGAACCTCCTCTGCCTGATAGACATTCGATCTACCCATATAAGATTTGACGCTCAGACTTATTCCACTCTTGCCACGACTTCAAGCCTCCAGCAATTGATATCCTCCACCCATTCCTCCCGATCCAACGACCCTCATTCACGATTACCATAGTTCATCCTCCGCTTCCTGACCAACATCCCGACCATCGATCCACACCATCCAACGGCCCCCGTACCCCACTTCCCACCAGTCACTCGGGGAGGAAATTTGTTGGCTTTGTTAGTGTTTTTGATAGTCGGACAGTTGAACTGAAATAATAGAATGCATGGCCAAAAGGGAAAAAAAACAACAACAGATGCAGTTGAACCAACAGAAATTATCATGGAACATCGCTGGCACGAGCGAACCACTTGACAACGCAAAGAAATTACTAGAATTTGATTACCGTGTTTGCTAGAAACAGAGCTCTCTGAGCTCATGTTTCTCTAGTTATGGCATCAAGTAGTTAGAAGACAAAGGGGATAGATTAAGACATCCCGAGCCTCAGAGAGTTCGAGAGTATTGTAAAAAGCCTATAAATGGCTAAAAGTTCGAAGTAATAGGGGTTCAACTTTTGGAGACTTTGGATGCTCTGTTCCTCCTAGCTTCTCATCTTCATTCTGGTAATACAAGCTTCTTTTGTTGTTACGTGTTCAATTCCCATCTTCTCCTCTGTTCTAAGCTTGCACTTGAATAGGTTATTCATGTTTCCTTCTATGTCTAATGCCATATAACCGTCATCTTATCTTTGTGTTGATAAATTAAATTTGCAATCTTCATTTACTTTCTATAGCTATCCATTCATATGTGTTTATGTATGTATCTACTGGTATAGTTAGGGTTCTCCATCTATTCATTGAATTTATATACTATTGAGCATTAGTGGTCGAAAGCCTTGTCAAGCTAAGGGTGTTCATGCATGTCTTGAATGAAAACGGAGTTGAATAGTCATCTGACTTGATCCAAACCCAAATCCATTCCAATAGTTTAGAGAATGATATTGAAGATTTATATGTTGACAGGCGTCTCCGAGCTACAACCTAAGAGAGTTTCCTAGAGTGCTAACATAATTGGCACCGTTGCCAGGGAGAGAAGACTGAAGCTTAGCTTCCCTGGGGGATGACACAGATCCAACTTTGATGATAGAAAAATTCTGGACAATATTTGGGTTGTAGTCATCTATCTGGCGACTCTACTGGAGGACGAACCTCTTGGCGACTCCATTCCATAGTTCTGGCTCAGTTTTTGAGGCATACTCGGAGAAATCCTTAGAAGCCACAAGATGACGCAGTACTTGACCCCAAAAAAATCATCAAAGAAAGAAAGGTGTTGCAGAAAGGAGCATAAGGTTCAGGTAGCTCTAAACAATATTCTATATCTCTTCAAGAAAAACTTGTAATAGAACAAATACATGTTGAGAGTATATCATCTACTAGCAGTGAAGAAAAAATCTCAGAGATTCATATAGCTCGTTATTCTTTAGGTTCTTCTTTCATTATAAGCCCAAAGGAAGCCTCTCCTCCTATCCATCATACTCCTTTAGTCCTATCAGTCACTCCTTAACCCTCTGTCACTCAAACTTCCAGTACCCTTATAGCCATCACAGCTATGGCAGTACCACAAGCACCTACCAAAATGGAAAGAATCATAGCTACTAGGTATGGACCTCTAGTACTACCCACTCCTTTGAATGCCATGCCTACTGGAGAATATCATAAGTATATGACTAAGTTCACTAGGACTGAAGGTGTTACAGCTGAGGTACATCTTGAATCATTCTATAGCTATGCTGACAACCTAGACATTAGTGAAGCTGATGTATGGATGAGAGTCTTTGTCCAAAGTCTAGGTGGAGAGGCTAGAAAATGGTTCAGAGAACTGACCCCAAGGTCTATAGTAGATATTGAGGCTTTAGATGATGCATTCCTAAAGCATTGGGGGGATAAGAAAGATCTACTCTACTACCACACCGAGTTTGGGAACTTAAAGAGGGAAAATGGTGAGTTGTTGTCTGATTTTAATAAGAGGTTTAACTACATGTACAAGAAGATACCAGCTGAAGTAAAACCCACCACTACCTCTGCTAAACTCACCTATGCCACTGCCTTTGATTTTGACTTTTGTCTAATATTGAGTGAGAGACGATGTGCTACCTTGGCTGATATGTAGGATGCAGCCCTAGAAGTAGAATCAAATATCATGGCTATAGAGAAGCTCAAGGGGAATGTTGATGGAAGGAGATAGAGGGGCGAATCTTCATCATATTCAAATCCCAAGATAGATAAAATTACCAAGATGATAGAGTCATTGGCCTCTGAAATCTCCAAATTAAAGGTTGAGCAGCACCATGGGAAAGGAAGAGTTCCTAATACCTTTGCTCCTAGAAATCCAAATCCATATAGAAGAGCTAATGAGTAGTTGCAGATTCTGCAAAGAAGCAAAGATGTCAATGAAGACCAAAGGGTGAAGACCCCTTTCCAGAATGTAGTCATGGAAGAAAAGCAGTTTGAAGAAGATGATGAGATCCATTGTCTCGAAGACAAAGGTAGTGCCTCCTTTTGACTTTAGCTGCCTATGAAAAATCATTATTCAATGACCAGATCAACCAAGAGTGGGATGGTGGAGTTGTTCTGCAAACTGAAGATCAACACAGATATGATCTGAGATCGAAGATGAATAATTCCAAGGAAACTCTTGTTCAGAGAGCTGTTGTCCTTGCAATACAACAAGCTAATAAGCAGAAACAATCGGTAGTTGATCCCATCATCCTCAAAGCTCCAGCTCATGAGGTAAGAGGCCTTGACAAGTCTCCTTCTCCTTTTAGTTTTGAATCAGAAATTCAGAAGCTAAGCATACCTATACCTCTGATTGAACTAGTGAAGAATGAGTCCTTCAAGAGATCTATCCTTGAGGCCCTTGAGCCTAAAGCCATCCAGGTCTCCACTAACTATGTAAATCTGCAAGACGACAAACCAATTGTTATTCTCAACCCAATGATTGAAAATTGTGATGACAACTCCCCATCATTTTATGTCTCTTTGACTATTCATGAAAAAATCCTTCACAACTGCCTTCTGGACACAAGAACCAGCCATAATCTAATACCCAAGGCTGTCATGGATTAGTTGGGTCTTGACATTACCAAGTCTTATCATGACTTGTTTCCTTTTGACTCTAGAAAAGTGAAATGTTTGGGATTAATCAAAGACCTAGCCATCACCTTGTCTCAACTACCCATGAAGAGCATGATGATGGATATTGTGGTAGCAGATGTACCGCCAAAGTTTGGCATGTTGCTTTCCAGAGGTTGGATCAAGATATTAGGTGGAACATTGCAAAATGATCTATCATATGCTACTGTCCCAGTTTTTGGAGGTGAGAGTAGGAGATTATACAGAGAAGCTCAGTTGGCTTATATCATTAGTGATGAAAGGAATCCCACTAATAATCCCATCTATGCTGTTGACACTAATTTTGGAGCCTGTATTCTTTAGATTGAAGAATCCCAGTTGGCCTCCATACAACTTAAGAAACCGGTTTTCCAGATCACAGAGGAGGAAGGCCCACAAATTTGGGACATGTTCTTTGATGGAACTTTCTCTAAGGAAGCTGCAAGGGCAGGTGTAGTCCTTATGTCCCCCACACAAGAATGCATTCATTTATCTTTCAAGTTAACTTTTCAGGTCACAAATAACATAGCAAAGTATGAAGCCTTGATATTGGGCTTAAATACTACTAAATAAATGGGAATCAAAGGTCTAAAGGTGTTTAGAGATGCAGACCTTATCATTCAGCAGGTGAACAAAACTTTCCAAGCAAAGCATCCAAGGTTGAAAGCATACAAAGATGAGGTATGGAAGCTCAAGGGCTCTTTTAATAGTTTCAGCATTTCTTACATCCCTAGAATGAAGAACCAGCTTGCTGATTCCTTTGCTGTGTCTACTAGCACATTTATTCCTTCTTTGCTTCCTAAATTGACTTATGAAGTTCAGGTGAAATATAGACCATCTCTGCCTGACAATGTCAAATATTGGAAAGTTTTTGAAGATGATGATGAAATTAATAGGTTTTTACAAGTCATTGATGAATTTTCTGAAATGCACATTGACCAACAAAACGAAACCATTGAAGAATGCAACCAATCCAAGATAAAGGATGAGATTGGTCAGGATAGCATTGTTCTGTTGCCTAGTAACCATATACCCAAAGGATTGGTGCCCCTAGAGAAACTGTTTGATCATAATGATGTACCTTATAAGCCTGCCAAAAAAGAAAATGAGTCTGCGGTTCATAGACATAATGTAGGGAGTCCAGGCCATCCAAAGTACATGTTCATGGGTTTATCTGGGGACAACATCACTACTAGGGCTCAAATGCAGCCTTGCACTAGTTCATGGGTTTACCTGGGGACAACATCACTACTAGGGCTCTAATGCAACAAGCCTTCAACAATAAGTACATGGATTATTGTAGGTCCAAAGACACCAAAGAGGAAATCTTTAGAATGACCTTGGGACATGATGAATCCTTGGAATATTATGAGGAAAGGTTCCAATTTAGCTACAAAAGGGCCAGATGCACCCTCGACCCTAAATCACTCAAGTTAGTCCTTCTTATATGGATCAGGGAAGATCTCTTAGAAACCCTAAACATGTTGTCGGGAGGGGACAACTACTAGTTATCTTGTGATGATATCAAGAGAGTTTTCAGAAATCACTCTAGGGAAATCAGAAAGAAGGGTAGGGCTAGTCAAGCTTTGGCCAGTTCATCCTCCTCCAACACATCCATCAAAAGTGAAATTGGGAACATGTTGGAAAAATTTAAGAGTGAGATGTTGCATACCCTTGCCCTACAAATGGATACCATGCAGATCAAGAGGAAGAAGGAGGAAGTAGAAAGAGAATTAGTTATATTTTTCCCTAGATGCACCAGGACGCACCCTAGAAATGAATGTCCATTGAATCTTATAGAGATATGGTCGGTCTGTGAGGAAAACCACTCCATAGATAAGTGACCTTCTCTTCCTGGATTGAAAGTTGTATATCAAGGAACTGAAGGTGTGGCCAAACAACTCTGCCATATCAACCAAAGGAGGCCTAAGGGACCTCGTCCATACAAATAGGGCATGCAAGGGGAATCCTATTCATATTACAACCCCAACTAGAATGCACTCATTCCCCCTTGGTGTCCTCCTACTCATCCTTCATGGTCAACACCTTCCCCCTGGTCTTATGCATCTCAATACCATTCCCAACCTTCAAATCAAACATTTCAGCCATATGCTCCCCCACAACTTCAATGGAATACACCATCACAAGGGTGGAGGCCCCCATACAACCAATCTCCATCCTTACTGCCTCCACCTCCATCTCAGCCACAACTCCTTCACCTTGCTCCACCTAAGCAACCTCAGATGTCTGCTCAACCAAATCCAAACCTGAATAATAAGAAGGCACAACGAGTCTATATTGGAGAGACATCCTACCCTGCCTATGCCATGGAAGTATAAGAAATCAACCTCAGGTCTGGAAGAGTGCTTCTAGATAACCAACCTCCATCTCCACCCGAGGAGCTTGAAGAGGAAAAGGAAGAGTGGTCCTCAAGCCAATCCACCTCCTTTTCCTAAGAGACTAATCAACCTTAGCCAGCACACCCTAGAAGAGACTGAACTTCTAGGTGAACTGAAAATTTTGTGAGTTAAAATCCCACTCCTCCAAGCTATCAAGGATGTCCCCATCTACAACAAGTTAATCAAGGATAAATGATTCAAACATCTTGGGAGGAGAAAGAAAGACACCCCTACCATTAATGTCATTGGACATCTATCTAACTTAATGGTGGGGAGAGTGATTTGCCCGAAGTATCTAGACCCTTGAAGTCCTGTGATAGATGTGCACATTGATGGCATAATTGTCCCCCATACCTTGATTCATCTTGGGGCTACCATAAATGTGATGACTAAGGAGACCATGCTTAAATTGAATCTCTAAGAATCATTAAGGAACACTAATGTGCCTCCGTATTGCAACAAGAATGCTGCAACTCCCGAGGATATTGACTTTAATTATCAACTCGGGGGTTCGTACAAACTTAAGAGGTATCAGCACTATATGTGTGGCATACAATGTGTCCTTCCTTTGCTGTCATGATGTAATCAAGTGCATGTACTTAAGTCAAATCCTAAACTAATTGCAGAAAATGAAATGTTCGAAATGGAACCTTAACCTATTCTAAGAAAGAAAGTACAAGGAAAGAGAATGAAATCAAATGCTAAAACACACCATTTTCTAACTAACTCCTAAGAGGAATTGCTTCAAAAAAATTCTAAGTTAACATGTGTGAAATCCTACTATCCTAAGCATGCAGATACAAACCATAAAACCTTCTACTATTGTGCATGTAACTGAATAAAATAAATTTGTTTTTCTTTTTGTCTTTTTCATGTGAGAGTGTGAAACTAATCTCTTTTGGTGATGTGGCAGTGGCTTGGAGATGATGGTGAATGGTCATAAGGCTTGGGAGGCAAGTAGGGACCCTTTGCTAGATTCCTAGAGGATTTTTCCTCCATTCGGCCTCAAAACGGGCTTTCCTACAACGATTTCCTACGGGATCCCCTAATTTCCTATAGGATGTACATATTTACTATAATTCATCGAATGACCAAGCAAATCAAATCAAAATTGGATGGGAAAAATTTTGGTATTAAATAGGATGTCTTAAGTCCCCATTCCAAGTGGAATCACTCAAAAATACCTTTGTTAACCCATGCTAAAAAAATAAAAAAACATTACTAGTCGAAAATCTAGAAATTCGAGAACTAGTGAGCTAGTACATCTAAAAAATGCCTAACCAAATCAAGTGAAAATTCAATGGGGTGATTTTTGTTATGAAATAGGATTTTTTTTTGATCTAATGCAAGTGGAATCAAGTCGATTTAAGCTCGTTAGTATGCTCTAAAAAAATAGCAGAAATTTACAGTTCTTTGCTAAAAAGGAGGTCCAACAATCTAGATTTGGGAATAAGAAGACTAATCCAAGCAGTTCAATGATTACTATGAACTTCCAAAGATTTTCCAAAGACAAAATAATGCTTTTGATCCTACAAAAGAACTTACATCAACCATTTAAGTCAATCCTACAACAAGAAATCATTAATACTAAATGCAGAAATAGAAAGAAATAAAAACTAGAGATGCATGTGAATAAGCAATGAAAGAAGGAAATAAAATGATACAAAAGGGCTTTGAGGTTCCTAGGATGGCCAAGCCCAAGGAAACTTAGATACCTATGGAGGAGAACAAGATTTAGAAGTTGAACATGACACCAATCTTCATTATTTTCATCAATAGAATTACATCCCTGCAAGAAAATACAATGGAGCTGCAAAAATACAAGATCTCTCCACAATAACACTAATGAAAAATCTATCCCTAGAGGAAAATTCGACTTGGTACTTATACAAAATTATTAGGAATCATTCCCCATGAGTGGAGGTATCTTTTGCCACCAAAATCCCTTGATTAGTGGATTTAGTCCCCAATACTAGGAATTTGCATTAAATGGCAGGGAACACATTCCTAAATTTTCTCAATCATTCCCTAGAGGCAAATTCGACTTGGTACTTATAAAAAATGATTATGAATCATTCCCCATGGATGGAGGGAGCTTTCCCCACCGAAATCCCTTGATTAGTGGATCTGCTCCCTTGATTGGTGGATCTGCTCCCTTGATTAGTGGAATACATTCCTAGGATTTCTCAATCATTCGAGTTCCACAATTTGTGCCATAATTCCATAATATCTTGTTGACTTATTATTTATTATTGATCCTCCAGTAGTAGGGAACAAATTACTAAATTATCTCCTCCTCCAAATCTTCATAATCTTCCCAATATTCTCATAATATTCCACAAAAATAAATAATATTAGGCACAAATATTCAATTATTCATAAACCTTCCTAATTAATATATTAAAGTTAAAAATAAATTATCTAATGCAAAAAGAGATGCTTAATGTGCTGAGGGATGGTCATAGGCCTTAATTTATGTTTTAAATTAGAGGCATGGGCCTTATTTTATGTCTAATTTAGAGACCCATCAAAGACCACAATAGTTTTGGAGCTTGCAGACAAATCCATAGTAGCTCTTGAGGGAGTTGTTGAGGATGTAATGGTCTCCATTGATTCCTAGGAATACCCTGTTGACTTCTTAGTTCTCCAACCTAATACCAAGTTCAATGGTTATCCTCTCATCCTTGGAAGGCCATTGCTAGCCACTGTTGATGCTTACATAAGTTGCAGGGTTGGGAATATGAGCATTAAAAATCAACTTTTCTCACATTTCTTTACATATTTGATTATATTTTGCTTAATGAGAAGGGTAAAGGTGATATGTTATGTCATGTGGCTTAATGTGCATTAATTGCAGGATTTGGAGTAGTTTTGGGCTAACTTAAGTGCAGGAACTCAAAGTAGACAAGTAAGAGAGATTTTAGGAGATTTGGTCTCCCTCCTTAAATCCTCAATCACTTTAAGATTCCTCCACCAGATCTCATCAACTCAGAGTTACAAGAAACCAAGCTAATTGAGTTCATTGGAAGCCAAGCCAGTGACAGTGGAAGACAAATCAATCTCGAGTTTGGGACCCAAACCTCCCTAATTTTTAGGAATTCGTTGGTAGCTTTAGTTGTATAAATAAGAAGGCCTAGGACCTCATTAGGGTACGACTTTTTATTGTGGCCAAGAGGCAATTTCAAGCTAAGATATTGTGATAGTTATTCTCATGTTATTTTTGACATTTTGAGGATAATGAAAAGGGTTTCTTTGATCCAGCACTGAGTTGAATAAGGGGAATGAATATCTTGGGTTAGGGCCCAACGCTAGTAGCAAAGGTTCCTTTTTTGTACATATATTCTTAGATTACAATCATAGATTAGTTACTGAAGTTATCTCTACATTGTTTAATTTACAAGTCTTTGAATGATTGTTTAGTTTTACTTCCATTAGTTGGAGAAGTAGATCAGTGTTGCAGTAGTGAAAGAAAATACTTCAGAAAATTTTGTGATAGTGGCCTCTTCCTCATCTCCCTCATGGGATCATGGTTTGAGGGCACCACTCTCATAGCCCCAGAAACAGATTTATCTTTTGATCATTGCATAGCTTAGGATTTATTGTTGAGTAGATTATTGTTTTTTATTTCTTAGAAGCACCTACAATTGTCATTTTGGTTTCTTGAGTTTGTTGTAGATTAGAAAGCATTCCATTCCATAGATCATTGGTCATCAATAAATCAGTTTCTCAAATTCAACTCATCTTTTCCACATTTACATAAAGTTGTGCATGAATGAAGAAAATAATATGTGTGATTATATGAGTTGTTGATCTGCAAGGAGGAACTCATTCCACCAGACTCATCTAAGTCTTCCCCACCTGTCGCCCAATCCAACCAACCACTAATTCAGATTTTTGTTTTGTAACCACCATGGATAACCACTTTGATCAAATCCAACCATCCTGAAGAGTTGGGTTGATCCTTGGGTAGTGTCCACCTTCCCCATACCTTATTCCACCATCATATATCTTCCTAGCACTTCCTTTCACCTTGCCTAACTTCCTACAACTTCTAGCTAAGTTTCTTGTAGTAAAGCAGAACATCCTGTAGTAACTACAGGAAATCCCGTAGCAACTACAGGAAACCCTGTAGTAGCATGTTTTAGAATGTTTTAGGCATAAATGATGATCGGAGCCTAGGGTAGGCTTTCAATTTGACTTCCATACTCCTTAATACCATTTTGGACCAGATTTCGCATACCTTCCTCTCATACAAAAGATCAAATTATTAGCTTAGCATTTACATTTCTAAATTAAAAACCAAAAGACTATTTTCTGCAATATTTAGCTACTGCATGCATATATCAGTCATAGCAGTGTTAAGATGATTTCCATGCCTACTTAGTCCAGATAGCTAGATAATAGAATGCAATGTTAAATTAGGTCTCTTATGCAAGTAATGTGTGTTAATTCGTAGCCAGGTCATTTCATGTCATTTCATAGCACATCCCATTCAACGTTTTCATTTTCCTAAAATAGGCAAGCATTTACTTTCTGCATTAAAGATAGCTTTACATTCACTGTCAATAGTCAACCTCCTTCTAGTTAATAGAAGATTGGTTTGAAAAACCCTAGTGGTCTATCACCTCAGTTGAAAAGTGACAAGAGTAGATTGTTGTATCTACTGTGCATATAGCACTATCACCCCCAAGTTTGTACGAACTCCGGGTTGATAAAGTAAAGTTGGTCACCCTAGGAGTTGCAGCATCCTTACTGCAATACTAGGGCACATCACTTTTTGGTGTCGTTGCCCGGGAGTTATAAGGAAATGAAGGGAGTGCACCCTTCAATGTGTACTCACCACATTTACATCAAGGAAGGCTGCAAGCTAGTGCACCAACCTCAGAGGACAATGAATCCAACCCTCAAAGACATAGTTAAAGAATAATTGTAGAAGTTGTTGAATGTAGGGTTAATTTACCCCATCTTAGATAGTGAGTGGGTGTCTCTTCTAGTTATGGTCCCAAAGAAGAATGGAAAATGGAGGATCTGTGTGGACTACAGAGAGTTAAACAAAGCCACTAAAAAGACCATTTCCCTCTACCTTTCATTGACCAAGTCTTGGATGGTATTGCAGGGAAGAAGTTCTTCTCTTTCTTGGATGGATTCAGTGGTTACAATCAAATTGAGATCAACCTAGAGGACCAATAAAAAACCAGCTTTACTTTTCCTTGGGTTACCTTTTCTTATAGGGTCCTTCCTTTTGGATTATGTAATGCCCCTACCTCTTTTCAGAGGCCAGTTCTGAGAATATTTGCAGAGCAAGTCCATGACTCTGTAGAAATCTATATGGATGATTTCACTCCCCATGGGTGTGATTTCTTGGAGGCCCTCTCTAACTTGGGGAAAGTATTAAATAAGTTCATTGAAATGAACCTATCCCTTAGTCCTAAGAAGTGTGTGTTCTTGAAGAATGTAGGGACTATTCTAGGTAACTTAATATCCCAGGAAGGACTACAAGTGGACCCAAATAAAATTGCTATCATAAAAAGGGTCCCTACTCCTCAGAAACATAGGGATGTTAGAAGTTTCTTGGGTTTAGCTAGATACTATAGGAGATTCATAAAGGACTTTAGCAAAGTAGCCTCACCTTTGTTTGGACTATTGTCCAAGGACTTTGAATTTTGTTGGTCGAAAAGCTGCCAAGAGGTGCTAGAAACCTTAAAGGACAAGTTGACTACTGCACCCATACTCCGAGGCCCAAATTTGGCTCTTCCTTTCCACATCCATGATGATTCCTCTCACAAAGCTATAGGAGCAACTCTAGGCCATATAGATGACAATTTTTCTTATGTTATTTACTTCATTAGCAAAAATCTCTCCAAGGTTGAATTGAACTATACTGTGACTGAAAAATAACTCCTAGTTGTTGTCCATTCCTTGAATAATTTAGACACTACATCACTAGTTACCAAACCTTTCTACATACTAACCATGTTGCTATTAAATATTTGATGAACAAGCCTGATGTGATGTGATGTAGATGGTTTCTTTTATTACAATAGTTTGATCTAACTATCATTGACAAGCATGATAGAGAAAATGTAGTTGTAGATTTTTTGTCTAGGCTTGTTTTGCCTGCAGGTGAGGAAGGAATGGTTGATGATCAGCTGCCAGATGAGAAATTATTTTCTACTTCAGTTCTCTCTCCATGGTTTTCTAAAAAAGCCAACTACCTAATGGTTGCACAATTCCCTCCAAATCTATCCTCCGAGGAAAAAAACAAAATTATAAGAAAGAGCACACCATTGATCTGAACTTAAATAGGAATGCTACAACTTAGATATATAATCATAAACATAGAGATGCAGCAGAAAAAAAATTCATTTCATTAATATAAAAATATTGAATTATGCTTACAAACAGAATGGATATAAGATAGCGTAGGTGATTTCTATGGCAATCACATCGACAATTGTAGTCCTCAGAAAGATCTTTCCAATGAGGTATCATACGCATCAAACGAAGATAATATGACCAAGTTGACCTCAGGTTAGGGTTTTGGTTGTTTAGGGTTTTCTCTTTTTTTTTAATAATAAAAAGGCCCTTGAGCCTCATTGTAACTTAGTTCAGAGGCATGTAGCTGCCACATCTCTTCTCAGAGATAAGTACCATCGCTCGAGCTATCTTATTTCCATTCCATTTGTAAGCATAATGCAATATTTTTGTATTATGAAATGAAGTGTTTTCTACTGCATCTTTGTGTTTATGATTATATCTGTAAGTTGTATAACTCTTGTTTAAGTTCAGATTAGTGGTATCAGATCAGTCTTCTCTTTCTCTATTTTTCTTTGCATGTCCCCAACGAGGTTAGGGTATAAGGAGTTAGGGCTCGATCTGGTTGAACCATTGCAGGATCAGCCTTGCAAAACCCGACGACCTCCCATGGTGGAAGAAAATAAAGAAGAGGGGGCGAGAGATCCTTTCAAAATGTTGCTCAAGGAAGCCCTCGAACGATAGAGGGATGCGATTATGGATAACCTTGCCCAAATCCTTCAATGGCTACCTACAAGTGATGCATATTCATCCAACAACCACTCTGGAGGCACTAATCCTTTTAAGGTACAAGTTAACTGTTAGGAAATTATATATTACGGAGCAAAGGAACACATAAATGTTGTAGAAATATAAACACAGAAAATGCATAAAACAAGAGAGACACAGATATACGTGGTTCACCCAGTTTGGGCTACGTCCACCCCGAACAGCAAGTCCTTCCTTTCTATTATCCAACAAAATGAAGAGACAACCACACATCCGCTAATATCCTCTGTTTTCTCTCACAGTCTCACCTCTCTGTTTTCCGCTCACACATCTAGAATACACATCTATCACAACCTCAAATACAATACCCTCATATGATTATGATTATGACTATATCTGTAAGTTGTATCATTCTTGTTTAAGTTCGGATTAGTGGTATCATATCAGTCTTCTCTTTCTCTATTTTTCTTTGCATGTCCCCAACGAGGTTAGGGTATAAGGAGTTAAGGCTCGATCTGGTTGAACCATTGCAGGATCAACCTTGCAAAACCCGACGACATCCCATGGTGGAAGAAATTAAAGAAGAGGGGGCGAGAGATCCTTTCAAAATGTTGTTCAAGGAAGCCCTCGAGTGATAGAGGGATGCGATTATGGATAACCTTGCCCAGATCCTTCAATGGCTACCTACAAGTGATACATATTCATCCAACAACCACTCTGGAGGCACTACTCCTTTTAAGGTACAAGTTAACTTCAATATTCCCATACTTGAAGGCTTGATAGATGAAGACACCATAGATAAATGGTTAAATCTATTGGAAGGATATTTTTCAGTTCATGAGTTTTCCAATCGAGAAAAATATTACTTTTGCACTTCTCAAAGCTGCCCCACACGTCAAGAACTGTTGGGAAATCTACTATGAACAAAATGCTGAGAGTGAACCCTCGTTATTTTCAGCTGCAACCACTTGTAATTCTTTTCGAGACTCCATCAAGGAATATTATTACCCTGTTGGGAGCTATGAAGATAAATACATAAAGTGGGCCACGCTACAGTATGGAAGGGACCAAGATGTGCCAGAGTTCACAAATACTTTCCATACCCTTCGCATGAAGCTGGGTATCAAGGATATTGAGTGGGATTTGGTGCTCAAGTATTGTGGTTTTCGACACAAGTACATCCAAGACGAGATGGAGTTCCTCAACATCTCCTCGCTTGGCATAACGTATCGGTATGTTGTAAAGATTGAGCCAAAGTTTAAACAGAAGAAGCTGGACTTTGGATTTGTGAATCCAAAGCAAGGAAAAGGTTCCCCCAAACCATAGAACAAAGGACCAAGCCAAGGCGGGGTTACCTAGGACAACCTACTAAAGTCACAAGAAAAGAAAAACACAATGAAGATGAAGAAAGACATGGGAAAATGGTGTGAGCTCCATAAGAGCTCCACTCACAATACAAGTCAGTGTTGGGCCAAGAAGTCACTAGTGGTTGAGCTAAATGCTTCCGAATCAGACGCAGGTTCTGACTCTGAATCAAAACCTGATAAGGGAATTGACAAAGGAAAGCAGATCATTGATGCAGAGCGCAATGCCATCGTGGCCACCACAAAGATACATAAAATTAAGCCTGAAGATCCAGAGGAGGGGGAACGCCTCTTCCACTCACAGATGTGGGTGAAGGGTTCTCCGTTGCAGTTCATTGTTGATAGCGGGAGCCAAAAAAACCCCATTTAAACATAGGTCATGAAGCGGTTGGGCCTAAAGACTACAACACATCCACAGTCGTACACCATTGGGTGGCTTCACCAAGGATGAGATCTCCGCATCGGCCAATAATGTCTCCTTCCCTACAACATCAAGCCCTTCATGGATGAGGTACTGTGTGACGTTTCGTTGCCCTCGCAATATTATTATAGATAATGCAGTAGCATTTAAGTCAAAGAAAATGGTTGAGTTTTTCAATAAATACAATATCACATTGGGTCATTCCACGACATACTACCCACTGGGTAATGGACTAGCCGAGTTTTCAAATAAGTCATTGGTAAACATTATTAAGAAGATTCAGTATGCTATTGTCTATATTTGGTTTCTTTAGATCAAATCCCAGCCAAATGGATCATTTCCTACTATGAGCAGGAAAATAGGTAGTTTGAGGTAAAAATTGAGCTCATGGAGATTCAGCTCAGAAAAGAAAAAAGAGAGGCTGAAAAGGCAAAGACCTTACTTGATGAGGCATATGGATAGTATGGTGAGCCACTTAATGAATAGGAGCCAAGAAGAAGGCCAAGGACTAGAGGCCTAAAAAGAGCCTTGGAGCAGGAAAGGAAAAGGGAGGAAGAAATGACCAATCAGCTCACCTTGAATGAGCAATTTGCAAGATGGTAAATGAAAATAGAGAATATTGGCTTGAGAAGGTAAATGATCATCTAGAGAATCTCCTAGGCAAGTCCAAGAAGGAAAATGATATTCAAAGAAGGATGGTGAAGCACTATGCTATGAGAGACAAAATGGCAAGAGGCAAGCTCAAAAGAGCTCATGTAAAGATTGAGGCTTTGACCAAGCAAGAGGAAAAAAAGAGGTTGGATATCCTTACCGAGGAATTGCTCCATGCCTCAAACATATATCCATCTTTCAACCCACTAATTTTGGCCATTTTTGAACAATTTTAGCAAGATATGTTTTCTTGTGTTTTTTGAAGAAATTTAGGCACAGGCAGCATGGTCAAACGCCCAGCACCTAGGACACTACACTTTTGTTTGGGGCATCCAATGAGAAAATGGTTAGCATTTTTGGGTTTAGAATGATGAAGACATGCACCCTGTACTTTTTCTAAGAATTTGGAGCAAATATGGTCAGCCAAAAGGGTCAAAAACTACCAAAAAATCACCTTTCTGCCTCTTTTCTAGCCTTGTCACTGTGTGTTTGAGAAGTATTGGGAGATCACAATTTTGGAGGTGTAAATGAAGCCCATTTTGAAAAAAAAGGAAATTTCTGGAAACTAGACAGGATAAGCTTTCCAATGAGCTATCCTGGGCTAGATTTGGACATTGGGAAGGCAGTTAAAAGTCAGCTTGAAGAGGATGCTACACGTTTGACTAGGGTCGCTGCACATTTACCAGGGTCACTGCGTGTTTGACAAATTGTCCAGTTTTTCACTATTTTGTCCCAATCTTCACTTTCACCATGGAAAATCATGATTTTATCTTTGTAATTGATCAGTTAAATGTAATTATGATGCTTCTAGAGCTTACTAGGGTAGATTCATTAGGTAAAACAAGTTCATGAGGTGTAATGTATTAGTTTTTTTGGGTTAGGGATGAGTCACTTTGACCACCCTATTTTCTTGTTTGCAGTTCAGATCTCATTAGAAATAGCTCCTCTTCTCATGGATTTGAGCCCTTGAGCTTAGGATGAGTTTTTTGGAGTCTATATGATGCTTTTCCTCGATCATAGTATGGGTTGGACTTAGTGGGATGCTTATGCTTTGAAGAGACATCATTTTGTATCAGTTTTAGTAAGATATTAATGAAAAGTTGGAGCTATTTCTTTGGGATCCATGTGGTATGATGTTCAGTTCATTTTTTCTTATGTTTTCATGTGTTAGAATGTATTGTTGACTCCATTTCATCATTTTATTGTCTTTATGTGAATGTATACAAATATGAGAGGCAGAATCCATATCTTTATGCTCTGCTTTGGGTAGACATTTCACAGTCTATGTTTTCTTCAGTCTAGGAAGAATCCATGTTGCTTGCATGTTCTTTTTGGCTTCTCACCTATCTTCAAATCACCTCAGCCATCAAATCCTAGAGTGTTGAGCCTTGTGCCTACCTTGCCCCATCGAAACCCTACAATTTTGACCTAATTTCCTTGCCCTAACTATCTGGCTCCTCCTGATCCAACAAAACCCTTTCAAAATCAAATCAAACCTTGTGCTACTATACCTAGCCTAATATCACTTTCTCGGTCCAGTCATCTTGGCTGAGGTCCTTACGGAGAGAGCCCTCTCTTGGCCTAGTAGGGCTAGCTACTTGCGTAAGCGTGGTTTGTGGTTACCCTGGCATTGCCTTCCTTCAGTTCGAGGTTCAATCCAGGTGATAACATAGTGGTGACCATATTGGGGACGAAATATTAATCACCCCAGTAAGATGTTTCATTTGAATTCTTAAGCTTGTGGATGATGAGTTTTAGAATTTACTAGGCTGAATTGGAAAGTTGTAAAGCAATATATAAAACTTCAAAAGTAGACATACTGGCTTCCAGAAAGTACACCAGATCCAATCCAGATTCGAATCCTCCCATTGTCAGTGATCCTCATAAATTTGGTGGAAATATAAGAAAGTTGCGGACAAACTCAGTTTAGTCAAAGAACCATTAAGTGAGGATTTCATTCCTCGTGTTAATTCACTCCCGAGAAGGTTAAACACTTTGCAAGAAATTGAGTTTGATGTTAATTTTGAGCAAAGTTTATTTCACAGTAAATATTTAAGTTGGATTGATCAAATAGTTGTTGGATCCCTATATATTTTTGGATAACACCATTGAAGAATTGTTTCCACAAAGTAAATCAGGGTCACAACTTATTCATACTTTCGATCAATTGCAAAACCTTTCTTTGAACTTAAACACTTGGGTGAAAAATAAGACTCATAGGCCATCTTTTGATTTTCAAAATATCTCCTTTACATCTACTACCACCCAAACAATCCCTTACTCATTTCCTTCATCACATATTGCTCACACTACTCAAGCTATCGTTAATCCCCCTTTGAGTATACCGAGTACCCCAATCCTCGCTTTAAATCCACCACCTCCCCCACCTCCAGTCATGGCTGCCTAATATGCACGCCTTGTTTTATGTCAAAATCCTGGTGGCTTTCCCGCTAATTATCAAACCGAAATACCTTTCTTTGATAGCACCCAAACCATTATAGCTCAACAACAGGTAGACAAGATGAATGATTTCTTTGACCTCCATGAAGTTGAAATTGAAGATGTGACGATGAGGTTGTTTGTACAAAGTTTTGGAGGAGAAGTTCAGAAATGGTTTAGAGCCCTACCAGCATGTTCTATCACTACTTTACCCATCCTGCATAGGTAGTTCCTAGATCGGTGGGAAGTGAAGAAAAATCCCCGTCCGATTCTGTTTGAATATGAGAACATCAAAATAAATGTTGGCGAGAGTGTGCAAGATTATTGTGTAAGATTTAATATAGTGTACAATGATATCCCTGCAAACATTGAACCACCAGAGGGATTGGATTTGCTTAAGTTTCCAGATGGATTTGATGCTGATATGGCATATCAGTTGTGTGAACATGATCCTACAACTCTAGAAGACATGCAAAAGAATGTTGTGAGCGTAGAAGTGAACTTGCTGGCCAAACGAGCAAGGATGAGATCATAGAAAAGAGTGACCATAAAAGAAGAAGCATCTACTTCAGATGTAAAAATGGATACATTGATTTGAACAATGGAAAGGATGGTTGATCGGTTGTCCATCATAGATAGACCTAAACTTTAGATCCAGAATCCAAACTTTAGAGGGCAGCAACAGCCCCAATTCTGAATCAAGCAAAGAGAACAAAAAGCACTAGAACAACTAGCACAACAACAACAGTAGATTATAACACCCTTACAGTAGAATTATGTTCAAAGAGTGTAAGAAGAAGACGAGGAAGATTCAGTAATTGAAACAAGTCACTTTTTCATTGCTGATGGTATGCCTATATTTATGGCTGAAAATGAAGACTATGCAGAAAGTTCTGACATTCAAAAGGATGAAGACTACATCTTGGCAAATGATGTTGTTTTGGGGACCAAATCTAATGATTATCAGTGTGTTTACATGAATGCTTTGAGCGCACAAATGAGGCACTATCCTTTGAGGAGCAGAGATGTACCGGTCAATCTTATTCAGAAGAGGAAGGATGTTCAATCAAAAAATGATCCCCAAACAATCAGAAAAAGGGAAAGGAGCTTGCCGATAAGAATTCCAGCAAGGTAAATCAACCATCAACAAGTGCAACTACAAAAGAGAAAGACAATCAACAAAAGGATAGTGCAACAAAGGATCAAATAGATAAGAGAGACATTAGTGTCAAAGAGGTAGAAAAAGTCACGTCTTTTAATTTAGAAAGTGAAATTGCTAAATTGAAAGTGTCCATTCCTTTAACTGAACTTGTTAAGAATAACCATTACAAACATCATGTGTCTAGAATACTGCAAATTGATCCTTTCTCTGACATGGTGAATGTTGAGGATGATCACCCTGAACTTATTTTTGGTCCCGCTATAGAAGGTCAACTAGAAGATAGTGAAGTCCTGCCCTTTTATCTGAGTCTTAGACTGCATGAGTATATTCTTCATAATGCTATGCTTGATTCCGGAGCTTCCCACAATTTGATGCCTAAGGCCATCATGGAAAAGTTGGGCCTAGATATCACCTGAAAATATCATGATTTGTACTCATTTGATTCTAGTAGAGTTCGCTGCATTGGTCTCATCAAATATTTGGTGGTTTCTTTAGATCAAATCCCAGCCAAAAATGTCTTGATGGATGTGGTAGTAGCTGATATACCACCTTGATTCGGTATGCTGTTGTCTAGATCGTGGGGAGCCAAGCTTAAAGGCATTTTACAACTTGACTTCTCTTATGCTACAATCCTTGTTTTCAGTCAATTGAGAAAGTTGTACCGGGAAAAGAAGATGAAGTATATGATCACTAGTAAAGAGAAGCCCATAAATCATCAGATAAATGTTGTACATACAGATTTAGAGTCTTTTGTTTTGTACATTGATAGTGGATTGAATGATGTATATATTCAGCTTGTAGAAGTAGATGATGTGCCACAAATTTCCGAGAGTTTAGAGTAGTTCTTAATCAAGAAAAGGAAAAAATGGAAATTCCTTCTGAGTAGCCTCCACAGGAGTAGAAAGTCGGTGAAGAGTAGAAAAGTGAAGTAACCAGCCAAGGTAAGATCGAAACTAAAGCAGAATTCCAACATGTAGAAGATGAAGCTGGCCTTTGGAGCATGGACTTCGATGGTGCTTTGGGTAAAGATGGTGTAGGTATTGGAATTTGGATTTGAAGTCCCGTTTTTCAGCCAGACAAAGTCCCAAGTAATGTTAGAGTGTGCTCCTATAAATTAGCTTTTGATTTCTCTAATAATGAAGCGGAATACGAAGCAATGATTACAATTCTAAATTTTTTGAAGAAACTGGATGCGAAAAGGATTTATGTTTATGGTGATTCAGAGATGGTGATTAAACAAGCAAATGGAGAATATCAAGCAAAGAATCCACAGATGAGAGCTTATAGGAATGCAATTCTAAATATCTTGAAAATGTTTCCAGGATACACCTTGACAATGGTGCCGAGAAGTCAAAATATCATTGTTGATTCACTTGCTACAGCAGCAAGAAATTTGAAAATTCCAATGAATTCTAGCAATAAATTTGAAATTCATGTCAAACATAAGCCTACTGTTCCTGATAATCTTAGATATTGGCAAGTTTTTTGGGATGAAAATGAAATTAATTCATTTTTGCAGAATGAAGGGAAGTTTAAGAATGCTTTCATTGATGATGTTTGTGATTTTGATGAACAAGACATTGAGGTAGATCAGATGGAAGTTTTATAGCTGAAGGATAATGTTATTCCTAGAGGTCTTATACCTTTAGAGGAGTTGTTTTATCAAGATGATGTGGCAAGAAAAGCAACCTTGGTTCCTACTGACAAGGGAGTTGAAGGTGTAAACCTTGGGACAACAGACAAGCCCAAGCTTGTAAAGCTATCAAAAACATTATCTCTCGAATCAAAGGATAAGTATGCTAAGTTGCTTTCTGAATTTTCTGATGTTTTTGCGTGGGATTACTCAGATTTGAAAGTATATGACAAGAACATCATTTAGCATACTATTCCTATCAAGCCTGATCAAAAACCTTTTAGACAAAAGTTGAGGAGAATCAATCCAAAGCTGTTGCCATCCATCAAGAAAAAGGTAAATAGATTGTTTAAAGTTGGTGTCATTGTTCCAATTAGATACTCTGATTGGATTTCAAATTTGGTCTCGGTACAAAAAAAGACTAGAGAGATAAGGTTGTGCATTGATTTCTGGAACTTGAATAAAGTATCCTTGAAAGATAATTACCCTCTTCGTAAGATGGACCATATTCTGCAAAGAGAAGTTGGAGCATCATGGATGTCACTACTAGATGGCTACTCGGGTTACAATCAGATCTTGGTGAAAGAAAGGGACCAAGACAAAACTACCTTCATAACAACATGGGGAAGTTTTCAGTATGCCAAGATGCCTTTTGGGCTTAAGAATGCCGAAGCCACTTTTGAGCGGGCAGTGGATATAGCTTTCGCTAACGAGAAGGATGTTTTCTTGGTAGTTTATTTAGATGACTTGACAGTATTTTCTGGTTCTGATGATGAGTATTTATGCCACCTAAGGATTGTTTTTCATAAATGCAGGAAGTTTGGGATTTCTTTAAATCCAAAGAAGAGTCTTTTTTCCATAGAGGAAGGTAAACTCCTCGGCCATATAATTTCTAAATATGGTATCCGCATTGATCCTTCAAGGGTGGAGGCAATCTCGCAAATAGACTTTTTGCGCAACAAAAAGGAGATTCAAGCTTTCAATGGTAACATGAACTTCTTATGTAGATTTATACCAAATCTGGCTGAGTGTTTGTGCGAGTTAACTAATATGTTGAAGAAGGACATCACTATGAAATGGACTGAGGATGCCATGAAATCTTTCAACGTGGTAAAGCTCGCTTTGACCACAACCTTAGTTTTGATCAGTCCCGATTATACTCATGATTTTATTATATTTTCATTTGCATCCGAGCACACTTTGGTTGTGATGTTGATGCAAAAGAAGGATGAGGTGGAGTAGCCCATTGCATTTTTCAGTCGGACTATTAGAGATGCTGCTTTGCACTATAACATCATTGAGAAACAAATTTTGGCTCTTATAAAGGCATTGAAGGATTTCTGAGTTTACATTCTACATTCACATACCATAGTATATGTTCCTAGCGTAGATATCAAAGATGTCCTCATGCAAATTGATCCAGAGGTAAGAAGAGGTAAGTGGATAGTAGCGATGTTAGAGTATGATCTTGAGATTAATCCTACCAAACATATCAAAGTTCAAGGCTTGTCAGAATTCATGGCTGAGTCGAAAATTCATGCTTTAGACATAAATCTCATTGCAGCAATGTCAAATGACGAAGATGGTGGCACACTCATTCAGGTATCATAGATGTTTCTCAACTCACCTTGGTATTGTGATATAGTATATGTTCTTCAACATCTTTCTCCTCCTCCCAGAATGTCAAGAAGTAAAGGTAGATCACTAAAACTAAAGTCTACAAAATTCTACATTTTAGTTAGTGCTCTCTATTGGAAAGATCCGAGAGGGGTTCTCCTTAATTGTTTGGTTGAAGATGAATCTCATGAGCTAATGAATGATTTCCATAGAGGATATTGTGGCGGTCATTTGTTTTGGAAAACAACAGCTAATAAATTTTTGAGAGAAGGACATTATTGGTCAGCTTTGTTTTTAGATTTATATAAGACAGTCATGAGCTGCCACAAATGTCAAGTTTTTCAGGGAAAAAGGAAGATGCTTCCTCTTCCTTTGAAGCCAGTTGTAGTTAATGCACCTTTCCAGTAGTGGGGGCTTGATTTAATAGGAGAAATTCATCCTACATAATCAACACAACACAGATGGATTTTTACGGCTACCAATTACTTCACCAAGTGGATTGAAGCCATTCCGACAAGGAAAGCTATGGACAATATCACATTGGGTCATTCCATGGCATACTACCCGCAAGGCAACGAACTAGATGAGTATTTAAATAAATCCTTGGTAAACATTATTAAGAAGATGTTGGAAGCAAACAAAAAAATTGGCATCGGAAGCTTGTTAATTCTTTATGGGCCGATAGAGTGAGCAGTAAGAAATAAATAGGTATGTCTCCTTTTGAGTTGGTATATGGTACTGATACAATGTTTCCTACATCCCTTGCAGTCCCGATCATGAGATCATTGCAGGAAGCTGGCAGTGAAGAAGATGATATTCAACACCAGATTAATTAAATGATTCACCTTCAACAAACAAGAGAAGAGGTTCCCCAAAACGCTTTCCGGCTGCAAGAGAAGATAAAGAAGATTTCTGACCACAAAACCAAGGCAAAAAAGTTTCAGCTAGAAGATGTAGCGTTGCAATGGGATGCATGAAATGAAGAAAAAGGAAAGCATGGTAAGTTTGAAAATCTATGGAAAGGACCATATAAAATCTCAGCCTATCGAGGACAAAATACATTTTTATTAAAGGAAATGGATGGTGAAGAATGCTCAGGAGGACCAGTGAATGGCAAGCTCCTAGAAAACTACTATTTCTAATGCAGTTTGTTGAAGTTGCTTCACCGTCATTGTATATACCAGTTTTATTTCCTTGCAATATTTGAAGTACAATGTCATTTGAGCTTGGGGCCCGAAGTGAAGGCTATAAATCTTAAATGATTTGTGCTAAGTTTAGTTGGTTTTTGAGTCAGTTGTGAGTCAGTTTTCAGTTTGTATCGAGTCATCATTCTTCAAAATTTTCAAAGTAATTTTCAGCCTTTCATTTTTTTGACTGTATTGGCCCAATCAGCTAGGCACTTGGTCTACGGTGTTCTTGACACCTCCAAGGAGCTGCCATCCCCAATAAGGCCAATGTTAGTGTCAGTATATTCATACTTCCATCAGGGATCAAATATGCTCTTTGCATTTTCATTTTAGGTGTCTCATACTAAATTTTTAATCATTCCATTAGGTCATGTTAAAATTGACCACTGATGGTTGTCTTCTTCTCTGAAAATAAAATCTTCCCTCATGAAGTACATTTGCTGACCCATCTCCATGTTTTATTCAGTTGAAATTTCAAATATATTACTTTAGATGTCAAGGCAATTGTCTTTCCAATAGGTTTTAGGGTTCATGTCCAAGGTATTTCCATTAGGTCTTAGGGTTCATTTCCAAGGTCAAAAGCATGATTTCAAGTGTAAATAAAGAGCAGCAAAGGTGTGAGGATGACCAATAAACAAAGAGTAATTGTCAATAAGTAATAATGATTGTATAAATATATTTTGTCACTGATGTAATTTTCATCTCAAAAACATGTTTTTGAGATAAAAACATAGTATTTTAGTTTGCTTATATTTTTTGATGTAGTTTAAGTCATTATATGTAATAATTGTTCCCAATGCTGCCCAAGCGTGTCTCCTTGCTGCAAGAAATGAAACCATTGAAGAAATCAATTCAAGCAAAGCATCATCCACCTGTCAAGAGCAAAAAAGGGTCAGAAAGTAAAAAAGGCATTAAAGTGAGAATTTGAAAAATGACAAAGAACTTTAGAAAATGGGTATGAAAACTCATAAGTTAAAGTCAATTCAAGTATAAGGCCTCTCAAGACATGCATGAAAGCCTCATTTTCACTCTAGCACTCTCACAACTTCTTAGAAAAAGAAAATTGGCGATTTTAAAGTGAAGTTGGGTAAAGCAGAGCGAGAGGATGCGTTCAGCAGGGTCGTTGCGCATTTAGCCTGGTCACTGCACTCCTGTAAAGGTCATTGCGCATTTTACAGAATTCCCAGTGTTATTTACAACGGCACTGGGATCCTATAGAGGTCACTACACGTTTGACCAGGTTGTTGTGCATTCACTTGGAAGGAGCTAAAACATGATAGAAACCCTCCATCACCACCAAGTTTCCAAGTTGGTCATCATATACTTCAGAAAATCAGGTTGGTGGAAAATTTACTCACTCATTCCTTCCATTATTCACCTACGTAGGGTTTACGTTGTTTGTTGTTATTCCTAAGATCAAACCCTAGTCATACATTCCCACCATCTCTGATCCAAATCGGATCCATAGAAAGACTGTCAAGAACCATGACTGAATCAGGTCGAACAAATCTCTAATGAAATCCAAAACAACATCAAAAACACCTAGAACCAGTGGCCATGGCATCCGACGTGGAACGACGAGGACCTCGGTCAAAGAGCGCTGACCGAGACCCATGGAGACCGCACAGGCGACCAAAGTAGCCCTTGGGAGCCCCGATCGGGAAAAGGAGGTAATTTTCAATGTGCGATTAGTGTATCGCTGGGCGAATAGGGCCAAAATGGGAAAGTCCGAGCACCCGATCGTGTGGGGGAACCAGAGGACCACAGGTAGAAAAAGGTAAAAGCACTAAAGTACAAAGGCGAGACCCGTGCCCTGGAAACCAATGGTTTTGATCGGGGCACCCTTGAACGGTAAGAGGTTCTGGACAGGAGCGGAGTGATCCCATAGACCGATCAACGCAGGGCAGCGGAGGAGAGAGAAAACCGCCGTTGATCACGTTTTATTAGTTGAGCAAGTCAACCACGCTCGACGTGCGTATGATGTCGAATCTTAAGGAGCCTAGATCGGACGGTTGAGATTGTGATCCATGTGGATATTGGTGGCCACCCGCTAATTCGACTTGGATCCCCTCTAGTGCTTCGTGCAGTTTTTTTCAGTTTCCTTAATTATAGCACAATTTACTATTTTTAGCAGTTTTTCGGGTCCTAAACTTCCGG
>APFE031617534.1:396653-412464 GCA_000404065.3 Pinus taeda | reverse complement strand
ATCATTCTGAATTGACCAGATAGTTCATCATCAACCTCCATGACAACTAACCAACCCTTGTCAGTGTCACCTTTACCATATCTTCTGCTATTATATCAGTTGCTACAGGGATCATAGATGTTGGGGAAAAATGGTTTAAGCAGGTAGATTTGGATTACTGCTACTATGAGCCATATCTTAAACCTAGCCACAAGAATGAAAGAAGGATGATTTTTCCTTTCTCTTACCTCCTAGACATATATGTTCCTATGATGAAAATCATCATGAAGTACTTCACATGTGAGGGCAGGTTTTATATGCTCTATTCCTATCATATTTGATTACTCATGCATTTCACAAGAGTCAGAATGCTCAACCTTCCCTACTATCTTTACCAGGATATTGATAAGATGTCATAAATTTCCTGAAGGAAAGATCTTGATCATCAAATGCATAGCATATTTCACCATTCTCTCATCAAGATGATAGTCCTCCACTACCTTGATCAGCTTAACATTTCATGGGACACTTTCATATCCAATGAGATTTTCACAGTCCCACCTATTCAGCATGGACAAGAAGCCCCTTCATGCTCTCATCCACACACCTCCATTCCTCCACCTCAGCTTATACATCATTCATCTTCATCTCATGTTTCATCCACAACATCACCTCCACACAGGGGCTTCACTCAATGAACCTCTCACATATCACGTGTGTTCGTGGCATATTAAACAATACCCTTAATTTGAATGCATATTGGAAAATAACTCAAAATCACATTATTTAAACCCCTATAAATACGAACCCAATAAACCTTCCCAATTTAAAAACCCCTACTTTCACTAGATATTGTAGGTATCCATTTTTTTCATTAACATTTTTTACACCCCTTTATATTTTTTCATTAAATTTGGGCTCCATTTTTTATACCTATCAATATAAAAACCCTCTATCCCCTATATATCCCCCAATATATTATGTCATTTTTTCCTCATTAAATATCCTCCAATATGAACCCACGTGATATGGTATTGCTCCCCCACTAAAGCCCCCATGCACCTCCATCATCACCTTTTCATCATCCTATTCATTCACCTGACAGAGATAAAGGAACTAAGCAGGAGCATGTTGAGCATGGTGAGAGCAGCAAGCCCAAAAGGGCTAGTTTAGGTACCTTGGCACATAGCTATCAGAGAGGGCATAGGCAAGTGTTTGTCCCACTGATTGTGGGAGGGGCCTTGCCTTCTCCATCAACAAAGGGTAAGGAAAAAGTTGTAGAGGCAAAGGTCCAGTAGCAGGATGAAGACATCCATGAGATAGAGCATGATTTTCAATTAGTTGAATCTGATGAACATGATGACAGTAAAAGCACAACTATTGTCATCAAGGAGAAGAATGCACCCATAGGAGCAGTAAAAGAAAAACACAACTATTGCATTGTCGTTGCGCTCCTATAAAGGTCGTTGCATGTTTTCTAGAAATCCCAATGTTATTTACAACGGCGTTGTGCTCTTGTAGAGGTCATTGTGCGTGTGACCAGGTCAGTGCGCTTTTGACCAGATCACTGTGCGTTCTCCTGGAAGGAGATAGAACGTGCTAGAAACTCTCCATTGCCACCAAGTTTCCAAGTTGGTCATCATATACTTCAGCAAATCAGGTTGGTGGAAAATTTACTCACTCCTTCCCTCCATGATTCACCTACATAGGGTTTATGTTGTTTGTTGTTATTCCTAGGATCAAACCATAGTCATACATTCCCATCATCTCAAAAAACATTTCCTAGCTTTCATCAGTATTCCCCTTCACTTAACAAATATCCCTTATCACCTCCCTCATTCCACACATCCCCATCTCCTCCTCATCATCTCTCCTCACATCATTCCACATTTCCCATACCCACAGTCTATTCTACCATTTCCCTACGGTTTTGATAGCAACAAATCATGGCAGAAGAAGAACAACAGAGTAAGAGTGAGGAAGAAACACAATAGAGGAGGAAATATAAGAAAGGAGGAAAATTTATCAGATATGAGCCAACAAACACTAGAGAACTCATGGCATCTCCCATCACTTTCACAACCTTCAAACATATGGGCTGTTTTGAGTTTTTTGAGAAGGTGGAAAGGACACAACATCATTTTGAATTGACCAGATAGTTCATCATCAACCTCCATGACAACTAAGCAACCCTTTTCGGTGTCACCTTTACCATATCTTCTGCTATGATATCATCTGCTACTGGGATCCCAGATGTTGGGGAAAAATGGTTTAAACAGGTAGATTTGGATTACTGCTACTATGAGCCATATCTTAAACCCAACCACAAGAATGAAAGGAGGATTTTTCCTTTCTCTTACCTCCTAGACAGATATGTTCCTATGATGAAAATCATCATGAAGTACTTCACATGTGAGGGCAGGTTTTCTAGGCTCTATTCCTATCATATTCGGTTACTCATTCATTTCACAAGAGTCAGAATGCTCAATCTGTCCTACTATCTTTACCGAGATATTGATAAGATGTCATACATTTCCCGAATGAAAGATCCCTATCATAAAATGCATAGCATATTTCACCATTATCTCATCAAGATGATAGTCCTCCATCGCCTTGATCAGCTTAACATTGGATGAGACACTTTCATATTCAATGAGATTTTCACAGTCCCACCTAATCAACATGGACAAGAAGCCCCTTCATCCTCTCATCCACACACCTCCATTCCTCCACCTTAGCCTATACATCATTTGTCTTCATCTCATGAGTCAGCCACACTATCACCTCCATCATCACCTTTTCATCAACTTATTCATTGACCTCGCAGAGATAAAGGAACTGAGCCGGAGCATATTGAGCATGGTGAGAGTAGCAAGCCCAAAAGGGCTTATTTAGGTACCTTGGCACATACCTATTAGAGAGGGCATATGCAAGTGTTTTCCCCACTGGTTGTGGGAGGGGCCTTTCCTTCTTCATCGAAAAAGTAGGTACAAAAGGGCAAGGAAAAAGTTGTAGAGGCAAAGGTCCAACAGCAGGAGGAAGACATCCATGAGATAGAGCATGATTTTCAATTAGTTGAATCTGATGAACATGATGACAGTAAAAGCACAATTATTGTCATCATGGAGAAGAATGCACTCATAGGAGATCTCTAGGTCAACTTGCAAAGGGCCAAATGGATCATTTCCTACTATGAGCAAGAACATAGGCAGTTTGAGGTAAAAAATGAGCTGATGGAGATTCAGCTCAGAAAGGCAAAGAGAGAGGCTGAAAAGGCAAAGGCCTTACTTGATGAGGCATATGGATAGTATGGTGAGCCACTTGATGAACAGATGCCAAGAATAAGGCCAAGGGCTAGAGGCCTAAAAAGAGCCTTGGAGCAGGAAAGGAAAAGAGAGGAATAGATGGCCAATCAGCTCACCTTGAGTGAGCAATTTGCCAAGATGGTAAATGAAAACTGAGAATATTGGCTTGGGAAGGTAAATGATCATCTAGAGAACCTCCTAGGCAAGGCCAATATGGACAATGATATTCAAAGAAGGATGGCGAAGAACTATGCTATGAGAGACAAAATGGCAAGAGCCAAGCTCAAAAGAGCTCATGCAAAGATTGAGGTTTTGACCAAGCAAGAGGAGAAAAAGAGGTTGGATATCCTTGCCGAGGCATCATTCCATGTGTCAAACATATAGGCATTTTTCAGCCCACCAATTTTGGCCATTTTTGAACAATTTTATCAAGATATGTTTTGCTATGTTTTTTGAAGAAATTTTGGCAGAGTCAGCATGGTCAAATGCGCAACACCTAGGATGCTCACTTTTGTTTGGGGCATCCATTGAGCAAAGGGTCAAAATTTTGGGATTTAGAATGATGAGGACATGCACCCTGTACTTCTTCTAAGAATTTGGAGCAAAATTGGTTAGCCAAAAGAGTAAAAAACTACCAAAAAATCACCTTTCTTCCTCTTTTCTAGCCTGGTCGTTGCACATTTGAGCAGTCTTGGGAGATTGAAATTTTGGAGGGGTAAACGAAGCCCATTTTAAAAACAAATGGAAATTCTAGAACTAGACAGGATAAGATTTCCAATGAGCTATCCTGGGCTAGATTTCGACATCAGGAAGGCAGACAAAAGTTAGCTTGAAGAGGATGCTGCGCGTTTAGCTGGGTTGCTGCGCGTTTGACAAATTGTCCAGGTTTTCATTATTTTGTCCTAGTTTTCACTTTCACGATGGAAAATAATTATTTCATCTTTTTAATTGATCATTTAAATGTAATTATGATGCTTCTAGAGCTTACTAGGGTAGATTCATCAGGTAAAACAAGTTCATGAGGTGTAATGTATTAGTTTGTTTGGGTTAGGGATGAGTCACTTTGACCACCCTATTTTCTTGTTTGCAATTCAGATCTTGTTAGAAACAACTCTTCTCATGGATTCAACCTCTTGAGCTTAGGATGAGTTGTTTTGGGTTTATATGATGCTTTTCCTCAGTCATTGTATGGGTTGGACTTAGTGGGATGCTTATGCTTTGAAGATACATCATTTTGTATCAGTTTTAGTAGGAGACTAATGAAAAGTTGCAGCTACTTATTTGGGATCCATGTGGTATGATGTCTAGTTCAGTTTTTATTATGTTTTCATGTCTTATAATGTATTGTTGACTCCATTTTATCATTTCATTGTCTTTATGTGAATGTATATAAGTCTGAGAGGCAGAATCCATATCTTTATGCTCTGTTTTGGGTAGACATTTCACAGTCTATGTTTTCTTCAGTCTAGGAAGAATACATGTTGCTTGCATGCTCTTTCTAGCTTCTCACCTGTATTGAAATCACCTCACCCATCAAATCCTAGAGTGATGAGCCTTGTACCTAACTTGCCCCATCAAAACCCTGCAATTTTGACCTAATTTCCTTGCCCTAACTATCCGGCTCCTCCTAATCTAGCAAAACCCTTTCAAAATAAAATCAAACCTTGTGCTATTATACCTAGCCTAATATCATTTTCTCGATCCCTTCATCTTGGCTTAGGTCCTTACAGAGAGAGCCCTCTCTTGGTCTAGTAGGGCTAGCTACTTGGGTAAGCGTGGTTTGTGGTTACCCTGGCATTGCCTTCCTTCAACCTGAGGTTCAATCTAGCGGGACTATCATGTGGTTGCCCATGAGGGTTTCATAAATTCTTCCTAAAAGGGGCCATACAGGCCACCCCGTGGTAATATCATGCTGTCACCCATGAGGGTTTTGGAAATTGTTCCTAAAAAGGGCCATACAGACCACCCTGTACAACCCACCTACCCTAAAACTACTGAATTAACAAAGGAGTTTCATGATGACTAACCTAACTCTCCTCATTCACAACCTAAGTACTCTGGTTGACCACAATGACAATAAATGATCACTAGGCTCCACACCAAGGTCCATGTTAGAAAGTACAAATGAAGTGGAAATATGGGCCCCACAACTCGTATATTCACCATATCTTTCATTTTTCCAGAGCCTTGTATGGGATCCAACGATCTCCTTTCACAAAACCATCAAAAGCGTTGAGATGAAGACACCATCATCTACCTCATGGTATCCTCTGTTCAATTCGTCAAAAGTTTTTATTTTTGGGCCCGTTTCACATTTCAGTTGAGTACTCTTCAGGTGTGCCTTCCTGTGTTTTTGATACATCTTATTTAGTACATTCCACTTTTCATATTTTCATATAAATATGTTTTCACTTTGGGAATTAAATTTTGATGTTACAAATTATCAATAGCTTCATAGTGAACTCATTCCCCTAGTGGAAATTGATAGTTATGGTATCATTCTTCACTCAACATGATAGGTTTCCTTAGAAACTATGCATATTCTGACATCATTTCTTTGAAATAAACCATGAGGTCCACCATCTCAACCATGTTTAACATCACCTTCTACTCACATATGATAAACATCCACATTCGTCGATAGAGATTCACCCACATGGATTTCCATAGTTTATAATTTCCTTGACACTATTGGTATCCCTGGCCACTTTCTTAGGCTCAGGAGCTAGTTCATTCACATGACTTGAAGATAAACCTCATTTATCGCTTGTTCATTTCCTGCTTACCACCCTACTCCCGTGCCACTATTATTTTTGGATCCCAATGAATGCACCACCACGTTTTTCACTTGGCATACCATTCATCCATATTGCAATAGACCATTTGAATTATCACATTCGATTCATTCACCTCACACCAAGACCAACCAATGGGGCCCTCACCGAGTCACCCTTTGCAAAAAAACCACCTGTATCATCACACAGACCACCATTTTGTTGGGGCACATGTCTCTGTGTTTGTACATCCAAAGCCACTTTTAAATTCTTTTGATAAGAGTACAAAGATTTTTTCAGGAAAAGGATTCCAACCCATAATTTTATGTTAGTTACCTGGTGACAATCCTTAGTCACCCTTGGTTGGATCTTGTTGTTTTACCCATCCCGTACCCACGCCAATCATTCACCATTTTCTCATATCATACCACATTAGCTAGAATAGACATATACCTCCCTTGGATGTCCTACCAACTCTAGTGGCATACATCACAACACTATTGCTTTGACTTCAACCACTCACATTAATGCTCCAACCTTGGTAAAGTTTTCCATATCCCTCCTATATTGTTATCTCTTTCTGTCATGTCTATGGACCCATTATATTACAAACATCTTCCTCAGTTTCATAAGTATTTCTTGAATCATATTTCAATTGGTTGGTGGTTCCTTTTTGTCGACATCAACACTCATCTCCTAGAATTAGAGTAATACCTTGGTTGCTCTCCCCTTATGGGACAATATCAGGTGGCACAATGGGAATCATTATTTCCCATTAATTTCATTGGTCTCCCTGACATTCGACACCAACATAAGTTTTCATGTTTGGGTAGTATCTTACTTTATGACTATTATGGTTCTCTCAATTGGTTAGAGTCCCATGCATCCCATGCCACCTCATTCAACAATGTTTTATATTTGATGTATGGGGGCCCTCAGTTCAACCTATTTGTTATAGATTCCCTTGAGGGTGAAAGGAATTATCTTCTACATCCATCATCACATCAACCACATCAACACTAACTTGACAAGACCTTTCTTGTATGATTGTAATACATAGTCATAGTCATCATAACGAGCATGTGGCATGACCATCTTGTATGGACACTTTTGTATCAATATTTATTTAGAGAATGGTTTTATTTTATTTGATATTCAAGGATCTTTCCCTTATCATCTCCGCCACAAGTTTCTCTATCTCTCAAGAAGTAAGCAAGACTCATCAACAAAAAAACAAAGCATGATGTATTTCAGATATACATGGATTCTAACCTCACACATCATGGGGCAACTGTCATTATGAAAAAATGGTACACTCATTTATACGTAGTAGTAGACACTAAGAGTCAGTGAAAAACATGTAAAGGGTTGCATTTTCAATTGGAAACATCATGAAGAGAAAAAAATCAAAATATTTCCTAAGTTTGAATTAAAAAAACAACCCTTGCGGTTGCTCCAAAGTTGGAAATTCACTACATTTCTGCTTTTTCTTTGATAGCCATAGGGGTTGCAAGAAGTCCACTTAGCACCTTGAGATGAAAATTTTCTTAAAAAGCACTTCACCTCTTGACATAACAGGCTGACCATTCGAGCCTTGAGCCCCAAGAAGGCTTAAAAACAAGAATATGGTAGCTTTCATCTCATTTATGAGGCAAACAACCTCATTAATGAGCCAAAGGAGGGAAATATTGTTCAAAATTTCTATAAATACAAGTTCATGGAGACCCAAAAATAAGATGTGCATTTTTATGCTTCCAAAATTGCTCCAAAGCAATCTAGTATAAAATTGTGAGGATAATTCCACCATTGTAGATAGTTTTCTATGCTTCTTTGAGAGAGAAATTTCTTGCAAAAGAGATTGAAAAGGGGAAATCCTTGTTGTGATTTATTGAGCCCCATTGCTCAAGAAAGTCTCTTCAAGTGTCTTTGATACTTTATTTGTAACTCTTCCACCACTAGCAATCAATAAAGAAGATCCTTTTCCTACTCCTTTGTTGATTTTTTTTTTTGCTTCACAAGCTTGTTTTGTGTTATTTAGTTTAGTTTTAGTTTAATTTTGTTTATGCATTGTTTCTGTTACATTTATTTCTTTGTTAGTCAACCTTCACTCACCAACATCACTCATATTTTTGTATGCTCCTTGTAGGAAGCAACCAACTACAAGGAAGGTGTTTTTGAGACTCATAGGAAACCAAACACAACATACACCTATGATAGTCATACATAAAAACTAGTCAAGCTACTAACAATTTCTATGAGATCTATGCTCAATAAGACATTACATTAAGAAATCACCAACTAGTATAAATTACTTGATCACACAAAAAATTAGTAGGAAATAACATAAATCTACAAAATCTTCAACATCATCTTTATTTCATTTAACATAATTTAAATTACAGATTTGAAGTCAACAAGGCCACTCATTTGATCATCATGCATAGTTTCTACAATTGAAGAAAGGTGAGCCACTGTCCACCCAACCATATGTTTAGCTTTATGCTCTATCCTTGTAATTGGCCACCCTTGAGCTAGAACATAAAGCCATGAGGGAACTGTCTCTCTCTCTCAAATTTAGGTGGAATGATGAAGACCACTCTCCTTCATCATCCAAACTCAACAAGTTCCCATAAACCCATCAAATCCTAGAGCTTCCACATCTCTTGGTGTGGTTTCTTAACCAATTTATTAAACACATGAGAGCCCCATTCAATTCTCCCATTAGTGCCTTGGTGCTCTCCCTCTCAATACTTCCTCGACTTGCTAAAAAAAAACCCCACAAACCACTCTAGTTAGAACTTAGGTTGGAAACACTCAAATTTCTTTTATCATACTATAATTGGATCTTAATATCCCTCACTACATTTTAATTTGCTAGCAACCTTTTGGCTCTCTTTTTCTAGCTAGATTTTGGTCCTCAAACAATTCCATGTGCAATATAACCTTTCTACATGTGAAAACATCCTCATTCTTTGCTCTCTCTGCATGAAATAACATTTTCATTGTTATCTTCCACTTGAGATCAACCTCTACTCTACTATTCATGGATGCACCCAAATCTAGGTAGCTCGTCCCCCCAATCCTTGTGGGATTTTCTTCTATCCTCCTAATTTCGTGTCATATCTCCAACTCACGGTTAGGTCAAAATATTTTGTTCAAATCTCGGAAGTATATGGATATACTCTACTCATCCTTGGATGAGACAATTGGGTATAAACCCAACTACTTCCATAATGTGGAAGCCTGATGGTTCAACTACCAAATCTTTCCTATTAACTATTTTCTTGAGATAATGGTAATCTTAGATTTTCTAAGCATTTGTCTTAACTAGTTAATTTATTAAGAAATATCATTTCTATTATTAGGCTTCCTACAATGTCTCCTCACCAACTTCCCTCTCTCATATCTTCTTATAATAAGTTTTAAGCTCCACCACTTCATCAATGATTTGGCATTACATTAAAATATAGTTACACTTGTTCTAAATCTTCTAACCTTTGCTATTTGCATTCCCACACAACCCATTAACATTATTAATTACAATGAGAAGTTAAAATAAAAATATAACAATAGCTAGGTATATATGTTGTGTATTAATAATATTTACATAAAATTCATTCATATATTGTGAAAAGGCATCTTGATGATTTTTTAAAGAAAATTTTCATAACCCTGTATAAAATTTTCAACAACCATTCCCATATAAATAGTTACACTCTCATGAATTCTTTATTTAAAGGCCATAATAGCGTAAAGTAAATCATATCAATGTCATCGTAACAATATATCAATGTAATTGTAATATTATTCTTACCATCTATCAAACTTGATTCGTTTAAAAAATAATAATTATACCTATGTATCTATATATATCAAAACAAGTAAAATAAAATAAACTAAATGAAAATCACACCCACTTTAAAAATAATATAACTTGAAAATACAAAACCACAAAAGTCAAATATATATTTTATTTTATTAATTTCTATTTTCTAGGGAGAGAGTGTTGGAACATAAATTTTTAATTAAATAAAATAATTATTTGATTTTACATTTTCATTCTTCATCATTTTTCCAATTAGATATGTCTTTTAAATTATTCTGGATTTATAAATAGTTAATTAAATATAATATAATAAATAAAAATAATAAATGTTTAATTTTTAAGTTTAAAAAATTTATTGTTCAAACAGAAATAAAATTACATCATTTGCCATTATATTTTATTTTTGACATAATTTTCTCTATATTAACAGTATCTAAATAGAGATAAATGGTATTAAAAGTAACAAAGAAGACATAAAGGAATAAAAGAAACAACTAGAGAAATGAATCAACAAAATTGGGGCTCATTCTCAAAGCGACCCTTTTTCCCTTTCTTTTTTGAAACCTTGATCCAATCTTTTGAAGGTGGTTTGATCAAAGTGATCTGCATATTATTACGCACTAAGAGAGATTCCTTATTAAATTTTGAAGAATTTGATTCATAAATTCGTTTCAATATACCTGGAGAAGCATTAATATTCAATATCTATTTGCTTGTTGAAGGAGCATGGTCCACGCCTGGAGTCATTGAGCCTTGGACCTTGTCTCCCAGATGGATTTTATCATCAACTTCTTCATCATACTTGTTTGATGTAGAGGAGGCCTTGCCATCCATAGGAGGAGGGTTATAGTGCTTCCAACATTTATACCTGGAATTGTGGATATTTTGCTTCTGTTGAGAATTAAACGCTAGATAGTAATTCTGTAAGTGACATGTTTGATGACAAAGTGGCAATGAAAAGTAGTATTCTCATAATCCAAAGTTTGGGTCAGATGAAAATCAACAATTTTTAAATTGATTTGATTTGGAAACCCTTTACCAATATCAATTTCAACACAAATTCTACCATAGGTATATACACCAAGCTACCCACGAGAGGCATTAGTAGTAAGATAATGACCTAGAGTGTCTCCGATGCCTTGAAATATTGTGTAGCACCACAAGTGAGTTGGAAGATTAGGAAGCCTGACTCATATTGTCATATTCATAATGACAGTTGTGGATGGGTCAAAATCTGGGGACCAAGGGGCTACAAACAGTCCAACATTACCCCAAAACTTTGGCCTTTAGATAAAGCTTTCTAACAATATTCCAACTCTACAATTAACACAATGAAGAAGCCTCTCAAGAAAAAAGTAATCTTACAATCCTCAGTGTACGATATGGATTCATTGTTAGAGATCAATTGCGCGAGGCCAGAAGCCATTAAATTGGAAAATTAGGACTGCCTTTGAATACACTCGATGAAGATCCTCCAGATATGAGTGAGAAATTTCTAGGGAAGGAACTTATTTATATTTTTCCACCAAAAAAGGCCCAAAAGCCATTTGGGCCTAATTTTCCTTAGGCGGGATTCAAGCATGAATGACATCTTTAAAAGAAAAATTCCGAGAGAAGGAAGGCTTACCTCCAACCCCCCTCATAGACGAAGAACCATGAAAACAATGACATTTTTATGAATATTGTAAATTGACAGAGGATCAACACCATCTGACTGCTTACCTTGAAAAAGCAGGTGTTGCATGCTTGAGGGAATACTCACTCAGAGCTCTAAATAAAAATTGAGATCTCAAACCATATCTAAAGAGAAAACCCCAATGAGGAGTGACTGCTGAAAGGGGAACTTGACAAAGATCTGATAACAAATTGGTGAATATGGCTCCTCTATCCCGTGACAACATATGTACAAGTGTAAAGGAAAAATACCTATGTGAGATATTTTGGGCCACCATGGGAGTTTCTGAAAACTTTTTTTTTTGTAATTTACAGTGGTGCATTTTTATTCCTTCAAACTGCAGCAGGTGTTACATCATAAGCATCCATGTCCATATGGTCTCAACCTTCCCATGGGGAAACCAAATTTGTTAACAATCAAATTGAATTATAACCAGTCCAAAAACATAATTATCTAAGTTTTTCTAACAAAACTAAATAAACAAGAATGTTCTATATCCACTGGTACCTACTATTCTACTCAAAATGACCAAAAAAACCTTCCTGTGCATCAAAGAGACTTTACACATTTGAATATTCAACCAGAGCTTGATATTTGGAATTAGATCCAGGTTGTTCTGTCGGAGGCATGCATAGAATTTGTCTCTCAATGCGATCTAGCCGTGCATTATGTTGCTGGGTTTGACATTGAATCAGTTGGAGTTCCCTGTGGATAGCTTGCGATTCTTCAAGAGATCCTAGCCACCCTGTAAGTGGCAACATTATAACCTTCACCGATGACGCCTTCATCATCCAATAGCCATGAAGCGTGTGCAAAAACAAAGTTTGTTGACCTTGTGTGTGATCTGGATCTGTAACGATATCACCTAAACCAACCAATATTTCTCGCTCGTTGGGGTCTGTCTCAACTTTGATTTGTGTCCCATTCGCTGATAACACCTCGAGCCCGAGAATGTGTGGCTATTCTATATGCATTAGCCATATTATTACTCAGACGCGCAGTACTCCCTCGGCCATGATCCCTAGTCATTCTCTTCTGGGCATGATCGTGGCTACACCCCCTGCCTGAACGTGAGCCTGAACGTGAGGGACGTCGGTCTAACCATAACTAGAAGCATATTTCTGCTCAATATTTTCCTATACACCTTTTCCAAGTGGGACCAAGAACCATTGGCCCACGTTGGGATGGCGACGTGCAAAGGTTCCAAATGAGGGAAATCCATAAAAATCTTGGTGTCCCACGGATAAAAAATACCTGCTAGAGCTAACATACAACAACGATTAGATGAGAATTCAATAGCTAACCTACAATAATGATTAGATGAGAATTCAATAGACGAAACCCATAAAATTCTCTCAAGATATCTCTCAAGGACTATTTCATCCCATCTAACCCATCTTTGATGGGACTTATCTAAGGGCTTTTTTAGAACTAAACTTGCCAATTATAACCCTAGGCCTTGACTTCCTCTTTATAGTGACAACTAAAAAGCCTTGTGCATAAATGGGGAGACCCCCTTTTACCTTCCCAATTGTAACTAATTTCCCAGATAGGAAAACTATCCTCATACATAAAATTCAACAAACTAGGAGCGACTATGTCCAACACATATTGGTTGTTGTTGGTGGCACTCGAGCACCCTTGGGTGCACAAAGAACCCCCATGCCCCAATCCCTTACTAGTAACAAAGACACGAAGAATTGAGTTGAGAAGGGGAGCATGCATGACTCGACAAACCCCCAAATTGGAGGGTGGAAAAAAGACTGAAAGACCCACAACCAACCGTAAGGCCAAACCATTTTCGTAACTAGGAAGAGATACCACAATTGACTAGTAAAAAACCCCTTAACATTGATGCACATTACCAAAGACATAATATAAATTAAGGAACCGATCAAAACATACCCTCGAGGGCAGAAGCTGGAAGGCGAGGTCATGTGAATGGTAGCCAGGAAGAGAATCCAATGCACTCCCCACGCCAAGTCCACAACCCACAACTTGGGCTCCAATTTGTCTACAGAGAGTTTCTTGCTATTGCCTCTCAAACTTCCAATAACTATGATACCAACAACATATTCAACCTCGATCACCTTCGTATGCCTCCCTCTTTGCTCGTTATTATTCCTTGGCGTACTTTACATGTGTTTACATGTGTAGGGTTGGCCACACCACCCACCCTCCTTAATGGCTATAATTTCCATTATAGTAGTCTGAATCCCACAATACCTGCTTGCCCAACTCACACCGTCATCGAGAATAAGGTTTATGAAAACTTTTTTTTTTTGTAAGCTAAGGTAGGACCTCGTTTTCTATTCATATAACATCAAACTGAAACCACATACAGTTAATAAGTGGCCTCAACTTGCCCATTGGGAAACTAAGTCTGTTGGCCACCTATGCATATTGTAAGCCATCCAAAAACGATAAGTTATCAGTCTTTCTACCTAAGCAATATATACATAACTATTTAAAAACCAGTCTGTAGTCTTAGATCCCATAAGCATGCATGTAAAAGGAAGCTAACCACTAAAAAACAAAATCCTAAGGACATTGAGTTCAACTATTCTTTGATGTCTTCCAGTTCTGAATCCACTATCGCTGGATCTTCAGCTGAATCTCCAGGTGCTGGTGTCATTTCAATAATACATGGAATGTGTCGCTGTATGCGGTCAAGTCGTATGTCCTACTTGCAAAGTTGGAACTGGATTGTTTGCAGGTCCTTTTTGTAGTCTGGCATGTCTCTGACGATCAACACCATCCCCATGGACACTTGCTCCATTGCTTTTCCTACCAGTCTTTTCATCAACCAATACAGATGCAGGGTCTGTTTAAATTGGGATAGCCTCCCTCTTGTGTTCCCAGGATCTAGGATATGGTCTTTCCATTCCTCCATTTCATCCTCAGAGTCCTCTTCCAAAATTCTATCCTCCATTTCTTCTATGATTTTTTGGATCCTAGCATCTGTTCTTTCCTTGTATGCTTTTGCTGCCTCCCTGACAGTCTCGTCCATGGGTCTTCACCCTTTCGTCTATTCCGACGTTCCCAGATCCTTTGGACGAGGACTGGATTTACCTCATCCTTCGCGACCTCTTCGTCTGGCTGGATGCGCCATGTCGCTGGTGTCTGCTACCTATTCACAGTGATCACAATTAAATGTCAAGATAAAACAACCATTACCAATCCAAATACCAATTGCCTCGTGGGGTTTCTGTTCTCCGGTACTGCCACTTTTCTGCCTATACTCCATTGCTCCTATGCATTCAAGTGAACCAAGAGTGGTCTTCACCTTCTCCCTGCTCACCCTGCCCTGCCTCTCGGTCAGACCCATAGTCTCTGTCTCTCCTCCCCTATCCCTTCCTCTCGCGTTGAGGTCCCTTCGGCTAACCCATTCTCTGTGCAACCTCGTGAGAGCTAATGAAGGGAGCTTCGCGCTGGGACTCTCCTCCCTCCCCCTGCCTTGCTTGCCATTGCCACTCTCTCCCCTCGCAACGAATATCACCCATTCCTTGCTTGGCTTCCTGCCCAACCTCCCTTCCCAGGCTTGCTCTTCTCTGCTATGATAACTCCCCGTATCTACCTAGAAATTCGGCCTGAGGAACTTCTCTGAACCCTCAGTCCTCCATTCCACCCAGATAAACTCCTTGCTAGTCTTGCAAGCCTTAGCCCTGAGCAAAATGTGCCACTCCCTATTACCTTCTATACCCTCAACCCTGATCAGAGTTGACGAGAAACTACAAGGCCACTCTTCCTCACTGCTTTTGATCTCTCTGCGCAACAGAACCTCTCCCCATGGAATTTCCTTCCCAACCTGGCACATGTTCCTTCCCCCTCCTGGCATACTGAATTTTCTTTCACGAATTATAGAAAGAAAACGATTAACATACCCGTGGTTACTATGCCTGCTTACTGAATGCGAGAATGGCCAGTGTTCTGTTCTCGTTTTTCCGCTACTCCGCAATCTAGCCAACCTCTCTTCCCTACGCTCCCTCTCATACTCTACCTTACCTACTTGTCGTCCCATCCACCTCACGTTGCCGTCCTTACCACCTCTCCTCTTGCTTACGTACAAACCGCCACTTCTCCCTTCTGACGTCGTTGCACACATGCAGGACTCCACCACGCCCTGCGGTATAATCGTGTGGGCTATGGTGGGCAGTCCTTTCGCCTCCTAGCCTCTGACAACCATAATTAGTTTGATTACCCACTCCATCACCCAGATCGGGGGTAGGTTTATGAAAACTTTGATTATAAT
>APFE031617534.1:382189-395133 GCA_000404065.3 Pinus taeda | reverse complement strand
ATGATCACCCTCCCTTCCCCTCCTCCATCCACAGAAAAAATCTTAACTAGAGGAAAAATGAAAGAAGCCAATCTGTCCACAGACCCTCCGAGGAAAGCTGGCCGAAAATCAAACAAGGAACTTAGAGATGAAACAGCGGCAAAAGAGATGGCAACGGGAACGCAACAACCAATGGACTCATACCTAGGCAAGTTGAAAGGAAGCGGAGAAAAGCAAAGGAGAGGAGTGGTCCTCACCCAACCAACGGTAAATAATGAATTTGGTCTCTTGGAATTGTAGGGGGATGGGATCTCCCTTAAAACTAAAAGCAATCAGGGATTTATTAAAGCAGGAGCAGCTGGATCTCCTTCTTATCTAGGAGACCAAAATTTCGGCACAAGACTTTCAACACCACAGTCAAAAATACAAGAACTTCATTGGGGTATCAATTGGCTCAGAAGGTGCCTCAGGTGGAATAGGAACAATGTGGAATAAGAACAAATGGGAAATCATCAATTCTCAATCTTGCAGTTGGTGGGTCAGAACATACCTGAAAAACAAAGGATTTCAGGAAATCTACTACATATACAACATATACGCTCCAAATCACCACAGGGACAAAGGCCGCTATTGGGAAACAATATCCTCAGACCTTCAAACTGTACAAAATAGGAAAATAATCCTTGGGGGAGACCTGAACCTGATAAGAAACGTGGAGGAAAATCTTGGAGGAAACTTCCACGCAGACCCCTCAAGAGATATGCTGGAATCCATAATACAGCTCCACATCCTGATGGACATTCCTCTATCCAATGGGAAATATACATGGAGCAACAAACGGATTGGTGTATCCAATATCAAAGAGAGACTGGACAGATTCCTAATCCAAGAAGGAATAGCTGCTAGTTTCCAGTACATCAAAAGCCATTTAATCCATGCCTCAGCCTCTGATCATAAATCTGTGATCCTAAATTTGGATAAAGGCAGGAACCTGGGTCCTCTCCCCTTCAAGTACAATAAAATCTGGGATCTGCAAGATGATTTCCGCTCCCTCATCAAAAATTAGTGGGCCAAAGGCGTCAACGGGTCGCCTTACTACGTATGGGAAACAAAGCTAAAGGCACTGAGATCAGTCATTAAACAGTGGGCAAAAGAAACAGCGGCCACGGAGAACAAAAAGAAATCGGACCTCCGTTTGAAGATGGAGCAGTGGAATAAGGTCAAAGAAAATGTCCAATACACTACTGAGGACTTAGATTATGAAAAAGAAATGTATAGAGAACTCTATCGACATAACAGAATTGAAGAAGAGGAACAAAGACAGAAGTCTCGCTGCCTATGGCTGAAAGCTGGTGACAAAAATACCTCCTTCTTTCACAACAACATAAAGCTCAGGAGAGCTGGAAATCAGATAGACAAAATAGAGGTAGATGGAAAACAGCTTAGCGACCAAGAGGAAATTAAGGAAGCAGCCCACAATCATTTCAAATCTCTCCTCTCTATTGCTCCTCAGCAAACGGACAGCTTCGAATTCCTCAATGCAATAGAGAGAAAAATCTCAGAGGATTAGAACAAAGACTTGGATCAGGAAGTTACTGAAGAGGAGATACGCGCAGCTACCTTCAGTATGCAGCAGGACAAGGCACCGGGACCAGATGGATTCACGGTTGCCTTCTATCGAAACCATTGGGAAACAATCAAAAAAGATTTTGTGCGGATGGTCAAGAATGTCTTTCAAAACCACAAGATGGGAGAAAATACCAAGTCATCGCACATAACTCTTATCCCCAAGGAAGCAAATCCCCTCTCCTTTGATAGATTCCGCCCCATATCTCTCTGCAATGTCTCCTACAAGATTGTAACCAAAATCCTCGCCAATAGGCTCAAAAATCTCCTTCCTCACTTGATTTCTGAGAATCAGGGAGGTTTTGTCCCTAACAGGCAAATCACTGATAACGTCATCCTCATTCAAGAAGCTATTCACAGCAGCTACAATAGAGGGGAAAGAGGAATGATAATTAAACTGGACATGGCAAACGCCTTTGACAGAGTTGACCACTCCTTAACAGAAACTCTCCAAAGATTTGGACTCTCCAAAAACTTCATAAGTATCATCAACGGGTGCATCTCCAACCCTTGGACTGCTCCTTTGATCAATGGCCGCCCCAACAAATATTTTAAGAGCTCCAGAGGGCTGAGACAAGGCTGCCCCCTCTCCCCCTTTTTATTCATTATTATTGCTGAGACCCTGAGCATCCACTTAGAAAAACTTCGAAGGCAAAAAGAAATCACTGGCATCCGGATTGAAAGAGGGACCAAAGAGACCAATCATTCGCTCTTCGCGGATGACACTCTTCTCATTGGGGGCGCCTCCAGCCTGATGGCAAGGAGATTCAAGAAAGTGTTGGATTCCTTCTTATCAGCTTCAAGAGGAAAGCTGAACAATAGAAAATGCAAGATCTATACTTGGAATGTCCCTCTCCAAATTCAACAAAGAATATCCCTGATTCTAGACATTCCGGTGCAAAGGAATTGGAGCTTCTTCTCATATCTAGGACTGCCTCTTGCTAAGGACACAGTCAAGGCAGAAATATGGGCCAAACATATAGAAAGAATGAGAGGCCTCCTTCAGAGCTGGGGTGTCTCTTGGCTGAACCTGGCAGGTAGGGTAATCCTCATCAAGGCGATCCTCTCAGCCCTCCCAATCTACCAATATGCGATCATCTTGGCCCCGGCAAGCATCCACAAGCACATGGAGATCATCCTTAGAAGTTTCCTTTGGCAGGGAGGGAAACAAGAGTCCAAGAAATTTAGCCTTGTGAAATGGGACCAGGTAACTTTACCTTATGAAAAAGGGGGCTTATCTATCAAAATCCCAAGCCTCTCCAATCGGGCGTTGGGTTTCAAGCTGATTTGGAGAATTCTTACAGGCAAAGGTTCATGGTGGGTGGAGGTCCTAAAAAGGAAATATCTTAGTGGTACAAACTCGAACCTCCTCTCTGAGCCAATAGTAGAAAGACCCTGCACCCCAGTGTGGAAACTCATCAAAAAAGTGCTCCCACAATTCAGAGAAAACACCTCCAAATTCCCTGGAAATGGTAAGAGCATCAATATTTGGTCAGACGGAATCATGGGCTGAAAGCCAAGGAACCTTCATCAAGCTTTTAGACCACTCCAGATCTGGATGGAGGAAAGAAATCTAACTACCTTGTACGACATATCAACTTGGAACCAGAACATATGGCAAGACTGGAAAGCCCTCAACCTCCCCACTGACCTCAGGGATCTCTGGTCCAATCTCAAGCACTCTCTTGCTGGTTCTGCGCCCACAAACTCAGGGGTAGAAGACAGGTACATCTGGGACTCTAGCGGAGGCAAATTCACGGTTAAAGAGGGGTACAAAATTCTCCAGGCAAACACCCAAACTGCAATCTGGAATCTCCACACAACTGCTTGGAAATCAGAATGTTTACCAAAGATCAAATACTTCAATTGGACACTCCTCAAAGGAAAGATCCTAATTGCTGAGAATCTAAGGAAAAGAGGAATACAGGGTCCCTCCAGATGCTGCTTCTGCTACTCTGAGGAGGAATCCACGCAGCACATTTTCCTCCTCTGTCCCTTTGCGCAAAGTTGTTGGAAACAAGTGATAAGTCCTATAGCAATCAGTGAAAGTTTTGACCAAATCGCCTCTCTTCAGAAAAATTGGGGGAAATGTTATCCCTTCTCCAGAAAAGGAAACACAATATCAATCGACTGTGGAAATGCATCCCAGCCACTCTTTGCTGGAAAATTTGGTTAGCCAAGAACAACTATGTATTCAACAACAAAAAGCCTTCCATGGCCAACATCCAAGCTAAAACAATAGCCATCATCTCAGAATCAATCAGCACCAACCTCATTGCTCCCCCAGATCAGTCAAGCTGGTAGCATGTGGAGACTCAATGGTACAACAAGTTTAATCTCAGATACACCTATCTTCAACACCCCCAAACAAAAGCTCATAAGAAGGGATCCCACTGGAAACTCAGAGGAACAAAGGAAGAGGTCAATCAATGGATCTCAGATCAGAAGCGCCCCACTTTACATTTTGACGGAGCCTCCAAGAACAACCCAGGAAAAGCAGGAGCTGGAGGCATCATCAAAAACCACAGAGGAGAAATTATGGTTAGCTATGAATGGGGATTGGGGAGAGCTTCCAACAATGTGGCTGAAGCATACAACCTCCTTCTGGGTTCCTCGATCCTAAATAGGCTGGAAATAAAAAATCCCATTATCATGGGGGACTCCGCTATCATCATCGCAGCTCTGGTATCAGGAGTAGACTTCAACAAAGCCACTCTCAACAATATAAAACACAAGATCCTGAATAACATCAGAGACTTGGGAGAAATCACGTTTAAACATATATTAAGAGAAAATAATGCAGAAGCGGATGCTCTCGCCTCCAAGGCCGTCAGCAGGCCGAGCGGTCAAACAAGGGAGAATGATCACCTCTATGAAAAGGCAATCCCATAGCAGAACCGCTGACCCGCCATCACCTCAGAACTGCAAGTCAAGTACGCCTCCGAATTTAAAAAACACCAGTCATCAGGCCTGTTTGGATCTCATCTGCATCCCTCTAGATCCTCTGACCCCTCACAACTCTCTCGTGAATAGCGTGCTCCAATCCTCCCAGTCATCAGATCTGCCCTCTCTTGATTCCCGATCCAGTCGAGTATCTCGTGATCCATCCCCTGAGACCTGCATAAGTCCCTTCGCAATCTACTTTTCTTGCTCTAAAGATCTCCCGGAGGATCCCGCGCATGTCCAAGTTCACGTTCTCCCTCAGTCTCACACGCCCGCCCAGCTCCCTCAGTTGTTATTTAATCCCCTCCATCCCCTCTGTTCTGGACAACAAAGAGTTGTTTATGAGGTTTTTGATCTGGCACTAAAGCATAGTAGCACCAGCGCTCGTCTCCAGACCATCTCAGCTACGCGCCATCCTCCCATCCGGTCTCAAAAGATCAACAACAAGCGAGGCTGCCCCTGCATCGAAGCTTGCCTCCTCTAGAACCGATCGAGGTATACCTTCTGCTCTACTCAAGTTTGTTTGTTGCTGATCTCCTTGTGTGCTCCTTTCTATTCAGACATGGCGGAGCCCTCTGAAGCCAGACCTTAGAACGAGAATCAAGCGGGCAACAATCCTCCTGAGAACCCTCTGGACCGCGTTTTGGGCAACGACACTTGCACGCTGTGCAAGCAACATTGTTTCATGATAGCAATGATTATCAAGCGCCACAACGAGCTCAAGGAAGATTATCAGGCAGACAGTCGCTCTAAGAGGAAAAAACTGGAAAAGCAGCGAGCTGAAATTGAGAGCTTGAAGGAAAAATGCACCCACCTAGAAGAGGCCATCGCACACATCAAAAACATCACTGGTGCAATGCAAGCTGAGGCCTCCACCAGAGCAAGCAAGAAGGATACTCAGATGGATGACTCAGTCAATCAGTTTTGGTAAAAAATCTCATGGCCAACAAATTTTGTTTCCTTGTAGGGCTCTTTGTAAGGCAATATAGCCGTTTTCTATTTCAGTACATCAGCTATAAGGTTTCTTTTAAGAAGTCAGGGCCTGCGCGCCCATTTTAGACTTCTTCTCCTCTCTTCCCACTCCTTGTAACAACGCTTATTTACAACAGTTTTTATAATAGATAAGTACCCGACCTTGTTTAAAAAAAAAGAATACTTAATTTATATTTCCACCCTCTTTTATTATACATATTTAAAATAATTATTTAATAAATTATTATATTATATTTTTTTTCCTTTATTGTTTTCACGGTAAAACAAATATATTATAATATTAAATAAACTATATATATATATATGAGAGACCATAGACTATAATTCTATTCCATTATAAACTATGTGTTGACCACCAATGTTCCCAACATAGATGATTACAAAACTTCACAATTCATCTCTTGAATCACAAATTTAAAAATCTAGCATTTAAAGAGACCCTAACCTAACGTGGTCCTTTCGTTAATTAATTTTGTCTTTCTCCTAGACTTCCGGGTCAATGATTTTAAAGGTGCACCATATAATATAGATGAGGAGGACCAAGTCACATCTTATGGTAACATGATTTTAGTTGATTTCAGGGTTTCAATTATGATAATGTATAATTTAATTATGATTTACAGGATAATGATGTTAATTCCGTCTATGTTGATTGATTCTTGGAGCCCTGGGCGACTATTAAAAAATGGCCTTCATTAATGGGAAGTTGGTAGCCTTGATTTTAATTTATTAATTAATAATATATTTTTATCTGGATTTTTAATTTATTAATTAATAATATATTTTTATCTGGATTTAAGTTTTTGTGAATTATTATTATGAATGTTGAGAGATTTTTCGGTAAAAAATCAGAATAAAGAAAGATTTTGTTTTTTGTTTTAGCTTTTTATTATTTGTTTCTAATTAGAATTTATATTTTTTTGATTTTTTCTTAATTAATATTTTTTTTTTATTTTAATAATTATAAATCATAATTCATAAACTAGTTGTTATTTATATACTAGTCAGTATATGAGTTGTTATAGGATTTTTTTAAATATTTTTTTTTTTCATAAACTATTTGTTATTTGATCTTTTAGTCTCTACATTGCACTCTATTTAAGCATGTGCCACGATCTGCGTCTTCATCTGGCCCTCATGATGAACCATACTCCCTGGTTCAAAATGTGTCGGAATTTTTTTTATCGTATGTGATTTCCACAAAAAAAAACTCTTCTTAATGTAATATGGATCATAGAAGCCTGAATTCACAAACTATAAGTCGATGCGTTTCGAACCAACTAGTGTGGTTTATCTCCAAGACAAGATGAAGAACCATATCATGGCATTAGATTAAATAGACAAAGAGAGATGTTTTCTAGCCATTAGAATATAACAACTAGTTTTGACTAAAGAATTATCATTAATTAATAATATATATTTTTAATTAAAATAAAGTTAATAGATAGATATTCGTTGCAAATAAAAAACTAGATTTGTTTTTATTATTATTATTTATATTTTAATCAAAATGAAGGTCATAACAATAAGATCAAACTTAATTATTCTAAACAATAAAACTGAAAATATTAATAATAAATAATAAACAAAATAAAAATAATAAGGTCAAATTTAACTATTCTATACAATACAACCTAAAAATAGTAATAAAAAAAATGAAAAAAAAAATAACATATAAAATAAAAATAATAAATTAAGTCAATTTTATTTATTTAATCTAAAAAATAAAATAATATGGTAAAAAAAAGAATAGCAAATAAATAAGAAACAAAGAAGACCCATAAATTCTGGTTAAAATAAATAAATGAAATAAATAAATAATTAAATATTATAAAAACTTAGGAGTACAAGGTAGGGATCCAACACTTGCTAATACTCCAACCATCGTTTCTATTTAGATTGATAGGCCTCCCTTCAATTTCCAAAGGCTCCCTAAACTTGATTGATCCCTCGCCTCTTCAATGTAGATGTGATGGTTTGTCTTATACAATTACAATAATTCAATTTGACTTATAATCTCGATGAATGATGTGTACCCTAATGCTAGGTTGATTTTTTTTTTTTTTTTAAAGCAATTTTGTGCATAATCTCTAATCCCTTTACTTATGAGAAATAGGGGAGACTATAAGTTCATTTAGTTGGATGTTATATGATTGACTTAGCATATATTTTTAATATTAGTGAGACAGTGAGACATAATTAGAACAACTTCATCATTATGCATATTAAGTCAATGATTGGATCACAATATATTTGTCACATGTCTCGATGCTTTTAGAATGCAAAATTGAAGGAATGAGTTTGCATGAGTAGTTTTATTAATGATACTAGTTTGGAGAATTGGGGATTGAAACCTTTTGGGGTCAATGTGAGGCCTTAAACAATGTTTCTTGGAGGTAAAAATTTCTTTCTTAAGCACTAGATCTAGTGATGATATTCTACACGTAGGGACCTTCCTAATGATGCAAGGAAGATGTTAACCAGAGTTCAATTGCAAACGTTATGCCCCTTAGAAGCTGACCTATCATGTTTGACCACCATAATTTGTTAGGATGTCAGATCATCATCTGTTACTAATCGAAAATGGGTTGGCCATGTGAATAATATGAAGAAGACTCTAGAAGGGTCAATTTCTAACTCTAGTTGAGAGCTGAAGGAGTCAAACTCGACTCCTAGTTGGCTATTGAGCTATATTATAACTGGGCCACTAGGAGGAAAATTGGTTCCATTCATTTTGATTGTATTTAGTTCCTAAGAGAGAAGAACAAATTGAGAGTGGGAGTGAGAAAACATAATAGAGGGCGTTTGTATTATACAATAGCCCATAGGCCATAGGTCTTGGGTAACTCCATAGAGGGTGCCTTCTCCTTTTTACTTGCATTATTTCCATTCCAAACAAAAGAGAACAGAGAAACCTCACCTTCCAATTAATTATTCTCCTGAAGGATTTCATAGATCATATCTTGGTTTTCGTTGTGATTAGTGTTTTTTTTCATTGTTCTCTATTTTCCACATTTTACCTATCGCATGCATAAACAAAAAAATCAATGATAATGAATTTGGAATATAAAGGAATTAACCCTTCATATTATATATTTCAATTCACTTTAATAGATTTATTGTGATGAATTATTTAGTGGAATATCCACAATAGTTTATGGATAGTATTGGTATCAAAGAAGGATTCATTTGGTATTTTGTAAGAGGTTGCATGGGATTTAGGAAATAGTTTGACCAGGGAGTTGTTTATTGTAACCCTTGAGACCTGGAAAATAAGAGATTCTTAAGGATGGAAGTGTGGCTTGTGGATATCAGTTGTAATGTGAACCTCCTTATGATGAATCTATAAAATAACTTTAGAATCGAAGAAGATGGAGGTTCCAACTCAGAGGTCAAATTAAAGGGAAAATCAAGGGATCAAGAAGAACTAGAGTCTAAGAAAAAATTTGAAGAAGAGTTGTTGAGTTGGAGAACTGTGGACCATTCATATTCCCTCTTCAATAAGGAAGCAAAGGTAGAAATCAAGTTATATCAAGGTGATATTGATGCTTTGAAATTAAACCTCTGGTTGCAACAATTAGAGGTTTAATTTAGTGTTCATCACATAGATTAGGAACTAAAAATTTATTTGGCAGTAGAGGGCCATGCTCGAACGTTGTGGAAAATCTAGATGGAAACCCTTATGCTAGAGGGATATCCTCTAGTAACTAGGTGGGAGGATTTTAAAACTCTCATAAGGTCCCAATTCTACCCTATCAAGATTTAGAAGATCAATGGATCCTATGGCAGTACTTCAAGAAGATACGGGGAAGAGTGTACAAGAGTACATAATAGAATTTAGGAAGATGGTAATAATGTTGGGTATCTCTCCCAAGAACCTATATGTACTCCTTAAGTATATTAGGTGTCTACACTACCATATACGAAAGTATGTGATGTTGTTCAAACCTAGAATAGGGGATGAGGCTTATGTATAGGAACAATACCTAAAAAACATAGGCCAAAAGAAAGGGAAATTAAGTGGTTCAAAGAAGAAGGAACACCAAGAAGATTCCAAAGATGGGAAGAAGAAGTGGACAGGGACAAAGGACAAGAAGAAAATAGCTACAACACACTAGTGAAAATATCCTAGCAACCATTGCAACATTAATGATCACATAGATGAGAAGTGTTGGAAATTGCATCCAAAGTTGAACTTGAAGAACCAAAAGAAGGATGGAAAGAAAAAAATCTTATTCCCATAGATGCAAGCAATTAGGTGGAGAGTATCTCTAGCATGGACGAGAAGATATTTTTCACCTCAGTGCATAAGGAGGTGAATCTAAGTACCCTTCATCAGTAAGAAGAGAAGAAGATAACCATGCTCTTCCACATTAAGATATAGGTCAAGAAGTACAAGACTGATCGCTTGTTTGATTCAAGTTCACAAGAAAATATTATTGCAATAGATTTGGTGAACAAACTTGAAGTAGAGGTAGATGATTATCCTAGCCCATATCAATTGGGATTAGTCAACAAGGAGGTAGAGATAAATGTAACGAGATAGTGTAAAATTAAATTTGCTATAAGTGTTTATTATATTAATGAAGTAGAATTGGATGTAGTGCCACTTGATGTATGTAAAGTTGTGTTTGGGAGTCCCTACATGTATATGAGGTATTTAATCTTCATGTGAATAACTAATCAACCTTTCCTCATTAAGGATGAAAAATCATTCATCATCAATGTGCATAAGGGAAATTCAAATATTTCGCTGGTAAGAGCTATCAAGGCAAGAAATTGATTAGTTTCAACAAAAAAATTGTTTTATTATTATTAAGAGAACATCAGTGTGCAAAAGAGTAAGTGAGAGCAAAGGAATCCATGGAGGGTTGCACTAAGGAATAAATACAACAAGGAAGGGTTTTTACAAACATACAAGTTGGGAGTTTTATAGGATCCTAAAGGGATACAACTTGTTGAAGTCTGAAATTGTTTCTTTTTATTATCATTTTACCATCTCATTCCACCTTTTGTCACCATTTCAAAGTATCATCATGCTCATGTTCAAGTTCAACTCTTAAAAAAGGTAAAGATCATCCATAATTAGAATATCTGTTTCTTAATGAATTATAATGAGAACATTCTTATAGTGACATAATCATAAAAATTCAACAACTAATGATGATTTCTGCAACAATATTCATGGTTAGGAAGGTTGCAACACTTCAATAATGTCAGGCCAGGGTAACTCCAGAATGAATGAGCGAGAGAAACTGATTGATTTTATTCATTAGCTAACATACATTTATATACATAAATATGGCGGATCAGTTCACCTTCTGGATGACTGTCGAGTTCACCCATCCGTTTCGGATTAGGTGTCAACATTCCCCCCCTTAATCTGAAGGGATGTTGGTGAGTCCAAGCATCGTTCTGAATCTTTCAAGCTTTTCTCTTCGAAGCGCTTTTGTGAAGATGTCTGCAATTTGCTCATTTGTGGAACAATGGCGGAGATGGATTGTTTTGGCCTCAACATGATGTCGGATTAGATGATATTTAGTATTGATGTGCTTTTTACGATCATGGAACTTTGGGTTCTTGGCCAACTTTATTGCAGAGGTGTTGTCAATCATGAGTGGAGTTGATTGTACTTGTTTCACTTGCAAATCTTCAAGAATTTTTCTGAGCCACACAATTTCTTTTGTTGCTTCAGCTGCTGCCACGTATTCTGTTTCTGTTGTGGAATCTGCTGGAACTGATTGTTTGCATGATCTCCAAGAGACAGCTCCTGATCCAAGACTCATAGCATATCCTGAAGTACATACTCCAGTTTCTTTATCTCCATCGAAGTTTGAATCAGAGTATCCAATCAAGCTGAAGTCGTCTACCTGTGTATACTTGATTCCAAGGTCTTGAGTTCCCTTCAAGTACCTTAGAACTCTTTTTGCAGCAGACCAATGTCCCTCACAAGGCTTTGCATAAACCTGGAGAGGATTCCAACAGCAAATGAAATGTCTGGTCTAGTAGTAGTGAGATAGATGAGACTTCCTATAAGCTGTCTGTACTTTGTTGCATCCTCAAATTCTTTTCCTTCAATAGATGTGGGCCTCAAGTTTTGTTCCATTGGAGTAGAAAGAGGATTGCATTCTGTCATGCCAAATCTGTTTAACAAATCTCCAATGTATTTCTTTTGAGAAAGAAATATGGATTTTGGATGTTGGGTTACTTCAATGCCAAGATAGTAATGAACATAGCCCAAATCAGTCATTTCAAAGATTTTTCCTAATTCTTTCTTTATGGATGCAATATAACTTTCATTGTTCCCTGTCATTAAAAGATCATCTACATATACCACAAGATATACAACTGTTTTGCCAACTTTCTTGACAAATAAAGTTGCATCATCAAGATCAAAATGATTGAAGTTGAGTTTCAGAAGATGCTCAGTTATCTTTTCATACCAGGCTCGTGGTGCTTTTTTGAGGCCATACAAGGACTTCACAAGTTTGCATACTTTATGTTCATGTCCTTTCACAACAAATCCTTCAGGCTGGGACATAAAAACATTCTCTTTTAGATCTCCATTCAAGAAGGCAGTTTTTACATCCATTGATGGACTTTCCAACCGTTCTGAGCTGCTAGTGCAAAGAGTGTCCAGATGGTGGCCCATTTTGCTGTGGGAGCAAAAGTTTCTTCATAATCGACCCCTTCCTTCTGTGCAAAACCTTTTGCCACAAGCCTAGCTTTGTGCTTGTCAAGTGAGCCATCAGCTTTGTACTTGTTCTTGTAGACCCACTTGCAGCCAATTGTTTTGGTTCCAAATGGAGGATCAACCAGCTTCCAAGTGCCGTTCTTTATGAGGGCATCATACTCCTTTTGCATTGCTTCTTTCCATTCATCATGAGAAGCAGCTTTTTTAAAGGAAGTTGGTTCAAAATCTGTAGACAAGTTCAATTCACAATCATAAGAAACATCCATATCAATAGGTGAATTAGAGTCATCTACATTATCTCCATTTTGTCGATTTGTATTTCTGGTTCCTGTTTTTCCAATTTCATCAGGATGAACACTTTCAAGTGTCTTTGTCAGCCACTTTGGGAGACCTTTCTGAGATGGTCCAGGCTGCTCTGTTGATTGAGTTGGGAGTGAATCAAGATTGAGTCTCCCAATTCTATCAATTACATCACTTAAAGCATCATCCGTTGTTGGAGTTTCAGACGGGGGTGAATCTTCTTAAGAGGAAGATTCCACATGTTGATCTAGTATAGGAATCCCCCCTTCAAGATGTGGAATCGGATTTTCAAATTCTTGAAATGATTTCATTTTTGCGAATCTATCCAAGCGATCAAGTTGCCACTCAACAACATTGTCAGATTTGGATGATTCAAGAAAAATTACATCTCTAGATATAACAAACTTTT
>APFE031617534.1:319836-368940 GCA_000404065.3 Pinus taeda | reverse complement strand
GTTTAACTGCATGTACAACAAGATACCAGCTGAAGTAAAACCCACCACTACCTCTGCTAAACTCACCTATGCCAGTGCCTTTGATTCTGACTTCTGTCTACTATTGAGGGAGAGACGATGTGCTACCTTGGCTGATATGTAGGATGCAACCTTGGAAGTAGAATCAAACATCATGGCTGTAGAGAAGCTCAAGGGGAATGTTGATGGAAGGAGATAGAGGGGCGAATCTTCATCATCTTCAAATCCCAAGATAGATAAAATGATGAAGATGATAGAGTCATTGGTCTCTGAAATCTCCAAATTAAAGGTTGAGCAGCACCTTGAGAAAGGAAGAGTTCCTAATACCTTTCCTCCTAGAAATCCAAATCCATATAGAAGAGTTAATGAGCAGTTGCAGATTCTGCAAAGAAGCAAAGATGTCAATGAAGACCAAAGGGTGAAGACCCCTTTCCAGAATGTAGTCATGGAAGAAAAGTAGTTTGAAGAAGATGATGAGATCCATTGTCTTGAAGACAAAGGTAGTGCCTCCTTTTTGACCTTAGCTGCCTATGAAAAGTCATTATTCAATGACCAGATCAACCAAGAGTGGGATGGTGGAGCTGTTCTGCAAACTGAAGATCGACACAGATATGATTTGAGATCGAAGATGAATAATGCCAAGGAAACTCTTGTTCAGAGAGTTGTTGTCCCTGCAATACAATAATCTAATAAGCAGAAACGACTGGTATTTGATCCCATCATCCTCAAATCTCTAGCTCATGAGGTAAGAGGCCTTGACAAGTCTCCTTCTCCTTTCAGTTTTGAATTAGAAATTCAGAAGCTAAGCATACCTATACCTCTGATTGAACTAGTGAAGAATGAGTTCTTCAAGAGATCTTTCCTCGAGGCCCTAGAGCCTAAAGCCATCCAAGCCTCCACTAACTATGTAAATCTGCAAGACGACAAACCAGCTATTGTTCTCAGCCCAATGATTGAAAATTGTGATGACACTCCCCATCATTTTATGTCTCTTTGACTATTGATGACAAAATCCTTCACAACTGCCTTCCAGGCACAAGAACCAGCCATAATCTAATACCCAAGGCTGTCATGGATTAGTTGGGTCTTGACATTACCAAGTCTTATCATGACTTGTTTCCTTTTGACTCTAGAAAAGTGAAATGTTTGGGATTAATCAAAGACCTAGCCATCACCTTGTCTCAACTGCCCATGAAGAGCATGATGATGGATATTGTGGTAGCAGATGTACCGCCCAAGTTTGGCATGTTGTTTTCCAGAGGTTGGATCAAGATATTAGGTGGAACATTGCAAAATGATCTATCCTATGCTACTGTCCCAGTTATTGGAGGTGAGAGTAGGAGATTATACAGAGAAGCTCAGTTGGCTTATATCATCAGTGATGAAAGGAATCCCACTAATAATCCCATCTATGCTGTCGACACTGATTTTGGAGCTTGTATTCTTTAGATTGAAGAATCCCAATTGGCCTCCATGCAGCTTAGGAAACCGGTTTTCTAGATCACAGAGGAAGAAGGCCCACAAATTTGGGACATGTTCTTTGATGGAGCTTGCTCTAAGGAAGCTGCAGGGGCAGGTGTAGTCCTTATGTCCCCCACACAAGAATGCATTCATTTATCTTTCAAGTTAACTTTTCAGGTCACAAATAACATAGCAAAGTATGAAGTCTTGATATTGGGCTTAAATGCTGCTAAAGAAATGGGCATCAAAGGTCTGAAGGTGTTTAGAGATGCAGACCTTATTATTCAGCAGGTGAACAAAACTTTCCAAGCAAAGCATCGAAGGTTGAAAGCATATAGAGATGAGGTAGGGAAGCTTAAGGGCTCTTTTAATAGTTTCAGCATTTCTTACATCCCTAGAATGAAGAACCAGCTTGTTGATTCCTTTGCTATGTCTGCTAGCACATTTATTCCTCCTTTGCTTCCTAAATTGACTTATGAAGTTCAGGTGAAATATAGACCATCTCTGCCTGACAATATCAAATACTGGAAAGTTTTTGAAGATGATGATGAAATTAATAGGTTTTTACAAGTCATTGATGAATTTTCTAAAATGCACATTGACCAACAAAAAAAAACCATTGAAGAATGCAACCAGTCCAAGCTAAAGGATGAGATTGGTTAGGATAGCATTGTTCAGCTGCCTAGTAACCATATACCCAAAGGATTGGTGCCCCAAGAGAAACTGTTTGATCATAATGATGTACCTTATAAGCCTACCAAAAAAGAAAATGAGTCTCCGGTTCATAGACATAATGTAGGGAGTCTAGGCCATCCAAAGTACATAAATCTATCCACTCACTTGTCTTCTGCCCAAAGTTCCGAGTATTACACCCTGATGAAACAATTTGCTGATATTTTTGCTTGGGAGTATAGTGATCTTAGGACCTATGACACCAACATCATTCAGCATAAGATTCCACTGGAGAAGAACACCATCCCTTTTAAGCAGAAATTAAGACCTTTCAACCCTCCCTTATTGCCTTTGATTGAAAAGGAAATTAAGAAGTTGTTGGATGCTAGGATCATAGTTCCCCTAAGGTATTCAAAGTGGATAGCTAAGCTTGTGGTAGTAAGAAAGAAGAATGGAGAAACCAGGTTTTGTGTTGACTTCAGGAATCTGAACAAATGCTCTAAAAAAGACAACTACCCCCTGCCTAAGATGGAACACTTGCTACAAAAATTTTCAGGGGCTAGAGTCATGTCTTTCTTAGATGGATTTTCAGGTTGCAATCAGGTTGCTGTACATCCAGAAGATCAGGAAAATACGACCTTCACTACTCCTTGGGGCACTTTCATGTACTCCAATATGCCTTTTGGATTGATGAATGCTGGGGCTACTTTTCAGAGGGCCATGGACATAGCCTTTGTGGGAGAGAAGGACAAGTTTGTCCTTATTTACCTTGATGACATAAAAGTATTTTCCAGGAGTCACAAGGACCATTTTCAACATTTGAAGAAGGTGTTTCTAAAATGTAGATGGTTTGGAATCTCTGTGAACCCAAAGAAGTCACAATTTTCTCTAGAAGAAGGCAAACTTCTAGGACATATTGTTTCTGTTGAAGGTGTGAAGATCGATCCAACAAGAGTTCAAGCAATTCAGACATTGTCCATCCCAAGGTCAAAAAGGGACATTCAATCTTTCCTGGGTAAGATTAACTTTGCCAGGAGGTTTATTCCAAACTTTGCAGAGCTAGTGAAGCACATCACTTCCATGCTAAAGAAAGGATCAGAAATAAATGGAAAGATGTTGCAAGAAGCTCTTTTGAAGCCATCAAACAAGCTATCATGGAAGCTCCCACTCTAATCAGTCTAGATTATACCAGGGAGTTTTGTATATTCTCTTTTGCCTCTTATGATACACTTGCAACAATTCTATTGCAGAAAAATGATGAAGGTTTAGAGCACCCTATGGCCTTTTTCAGCAAAACTCTGAGGGATGCTGAACTAAGGTATGACCTTATTGAAAAACAAGCTTATGCTCTCATAAAATCTTTAAAGGCATTCAATATTTATATTCTGCATTCCAAAGTGGTTGGGTATGTACCTTCAGCCTCAGTAAAAGATGTCCTAACTCAGCCAGATATATGGAAAGAGAGATAAATGGATTGCAAAATTCATAGATTTCAACATAGAGGTGAAGCCCACTAAGCTTGTCAAAGGCCAGGGCTTGGCTAAGCTGATGGCTGAGGAAAATTGCAGTTTTTTAGACATCAATTGCATGGGTTCAAATTTAGGTGGTGACCGGACAAAGGAAGCAACAAAAGAGCAAGAGTAGAATCAGTCTTTGGCTAAAAATATAGCCACCTGTGAATGGTATTCCAGTGTAGTTCATTTTTGACAGAAGCTAAAAGTCCCTCTAAGGCATAGCTCAAGTCAAGCCTGGGCCATTAAGCTCAGATCAGCCAAATTCTGCATTAATAAAAACATGTTTTATTGGAGAGACCCATCAGGGATCCTCTTGAGATGTCTAGACAAAGGACAATCTGTGGAAGTCATGCACCAATTCCATTCTAGCATTTGTGGAGGGCATCATTATTGGAAAACCATAACCCACAAGATCCTGAGAGTTGGGTATTATTGGCCTACTCTGTTCTCTGATTTGTTTTCTTTTGTGAAGTCTTGTGACAAATGTTTGAGGTTTGCAGGAAGACAACAACTAAAATCTCTGCCCTTGAAAATAGCACATGCCAATGGTCCCTTCTAGTAGTGGGGCTTGGACTTCATAGGTGAGATCAATACACATTCCAGTGGCCATCACAAATGGATCTTGGTAGCCACTGATTATTTCACCAAATGGATTGAGGCTATACCCACTAAAAATGCTAATCATCAGGTTATCATAAAGTTCTTGAATGAGAATATTTTCACTAGATTTGGTTACCCAACTAAACTACTCACTCATAATGCAACAACTTTCAGGGCAGAAGAATTGGTGGACCTGTGTGAATCCATGGGCATTCAATTGGTGCATTCTACCTCATATTATCCTCAAGGCAATGGCCTAGCAGAATCATCTAACAAGAGTCTTGTAAGGATAATCAAAAAACTATTGGAGGACAACAAAAAGAGTTGGGATTCCAAGTTGAAGTTTTCACTATGGGCTTACATAATTACCAACAAGAAGTCCATAGGAAATTCTCTATTTAAGCTGGTTTATGGCACTGATGCTGTTTTTCCTATCCAGCTGATTCTCCCTGTGGCCAAATTCTGGCAAGAAGAACAGGATGAAGAGAATGACATGGTGAGGAGAATGAGTAACTTGGTTGAATTACAGCAGATCAGAGAACAACTAGTTGAGAAGTCAAGAATTCATCGGAAGAAGATCAAAGAAACCTTTGATAGAAAGGCAAAAATGGATAGTTTTCAGGTTGGTGACTGGGTTCTCAAATGGGATGCATTGAAGGAAAAGAAGGGAAACCATGGTAAATTTGATGCCTTATGGACGGGACCACTTGTCATTGCTCAAGTTCAGATGAACAATACTTTCATTCTACACAATTTGGAGGGGGAAGGTGTTTTTGATGGCCCAGTCAATCAGCGGTTTTTGAAACTTTACTTCATATGAGGCATTAAGGCCTTAATATTGTAATAGTTTTTTTTCAGTTTTTGTTTTCTATGCAAATAAACTCCATGCCCAATGGAACACTAGGAGATAATTTTATTTTGGTTGTTACTGGAAAGGCAGTAGTTTGCAGTTCTTGAAACCTCATAGGGGGGCTTTCATCCCCAGAAGGAGCCAGTGTTAGCCCTGAGGTGTAGTGCTACTATTTTGAAGACTAAAGGAGGGCAATGGTCTATGCTGCTGTCGTGGAGAGGTTCCCATACAGTCCACACTTCATCTGACCGACATTATACGCTCACCCAATTCGACCAATCACCACCGTTAGATCATTTCCGCCAGATCTAACAGTTATCACGCATATCGCTCGGGCAACAAGAGAGAGGGATACCCACCTGATAAAGCGGCTTCCTCTCTCTCCTCTGCTGCTATGTGGCACTCAATGCATGGAATCGGGCGAGCTCCGACCTTTACCACTTACCGCTTGATGATCGCCCGATATAAACCATTTCCGCTTTAGTAAACTGCTCCCGCGAATTATCCTTCAAGCACCTCCTTTACTCGATAGTCGTTTGATCTACCCATCTAATATCTTATGGCTCATACTTATTCCGCTCCCACCACGACTTCAAGCCTTTGGCAATTGATCTCCTCCGCCCATTCCTCCCGATCCAATGGCCCCCGTTCACGATCACCATAGTTCATCCTCCGCCGCCTAACCAACATCCCGACCGTTGATCCACACCATCCAATGGCCCCCGTACCCCACTTCCCACCAGTCACCTAGGGAGGAAATTTGTTGGTTTTGTCAGTGTTTTTGATAGTCGAGCAGTTGAACTGAAATAACAGAATGCATGGCCGAAAGGAAAAATAAAAACAACATCACGATGCAGCCGAACCAACAGAAATGATCATGGAGCATCGCTGGCACGAGAGAACCACTTGACAGCGCGACGCAACTACTAGATTTTAATTACCATGTTTGTTAGAAACAGAGCTCTCTGAGCTCATGTTTGTCTAGTTATGGCATCAAGTAGTTAGAAGACAGAGGGGATAGATTAAGACATCTCGAGCCTCAAAGAGTTTGAGAGTATTGTAAAAAGCCTATAAATGGTTGAAAGTTCAAAGTAATAGGGGTTCAACTTTTGGAGATGGTGGATACTCTGTTCCTCCTAGCGTCTCATCTTCATTCTAGTAATACAAAATCCTTTTGCTGTTACATGTTCAATTCCCATCTTCTCCTTTGTTCTAAGCTTGCATTTGAATAGGCTATTCATGTTTTCTTTTGTATCTAATGTCAGATAACTGTCATCTTATCTTTGCATTGATAAATTATATTTTCAAGCTTCATTTACTTTCTGTAGCTAGCCATTCATATGTGTTTATGTATGTATCTGCTGGTAAGGTCAGGATTCTCCATCTATTCATTGAATCTATAAACTATTGAGCATTAGTGGTCAAAAGCCTTGTCAAGCTGAGGGTGTTCATCCATGTCTTGAGTGAAAACAGAGTTGAACAATCATCTGACTTGATCCAAACCCCAATCCATTCCAATATTTTAGAGAACGATATTGAAGATTTATATGTTGCCAGGTATCTCCGAGCTACAACCTAGGAGATTTTCTTGGAGTGCTAATAGGTCCCTTTCTCCTATTATGGTAATCACTCTGGAAAAGTAATACTTATTCTATTATTTCTTTATCTTCAGCCAAATTGAAACCAAGGAGCATGTTTCATAGAATCATAGCTAATTCACTAGGTTACTCTTTATTTTATTTCTCTCTCTCTCTATCTCTCGCTCAATTGGCTCATTAGATTATTCTATTTGTATGGGACCATATAGAAATCTATTTTTAACAATTTTCATGGCTTTTATCCATTAGGGAGATGTTTTTTGTTAATGATTGGATTGGTGATACTTCCAAAAACAATCCATATCCAACCCCTCTAAATATATAGTCAAGTTTGTAGGTGGGGTTTTAATAGGTCTATGAGAGTTGGGTCTCCTCAAGAAATTTATAGATGGCCTATAATTGGAAGTCCATTCTCCAATATACCTTTCCATATCTACAACTTCATTAGGAAAGTGTTTGATCATTCCTTCCATGTTCTTCATATCCATGGAGTTGTTATCCCCACCTTCTACAATTTGTTTCAGATGAGGTCTAGGTAGGATAAGGATTTCCTTCAATTGGATCACCTATTTCCTTCCAAAATTCATTTGTCTCTCACATCCCACCATTTCATATTCCATCTTCTTGGCTTCTTCAAAATTTAATGCTAAAGTATTGTTCCTTGCTTGCTTAATGACTATGCAAGTTGGTGCTAGTATAACATTAACATAAACATCAATTTAAAGTTCTTATGTAGGTGTTGTTCCATGTTTAAGATTGTTCAAGATAGTGATAATATTTGGTTATAATCATTTACCTTTCTTTAGGTCTAATGACCAAGAAGAATATCTTTGAAACCAAAGTACTTCTGGTAGTCTCTTCCCTAATCTTGACAAAGAACACCTTATGAAAATCAACCAAATGGTGATTGATCCAATTGGTAGAATGATCTCAATATGATAATTATATTATTTTTCATCCATCTCGAAGCATTTGGAGTGGAAAGAGTGGAGGAATCAACTCATGAGACTGTTTTTACCGGCGTGACCCAATTTGGCGAAACATGGTCTGAAACCTTTTGGGAGTGTTTTGAGGCATCAAATGATGTTTTTTGGGGGTAGAAATTTGTTTCTTTCTTGCAACACCTTTTCATTCTATTCTACACATAAATATATTTCCAATGGTGAAAGAATCCTGTCAATCAAAGTCTGTATACAAAAGTTATGCCACTTAGAAGTTAGCCTTCCTATTTTCACACCTATAGTTCGGGAGGATGTCGCGTCAGCCCCCATTATTTATGGAAAAGGGGCTATCCACGTGATTGTAATGTTAAAGACTCTAGAAGATCCTATTTTGTAGCTCTAGTTAAGAGTTGATTTAGTCAAACTCAACCACTAGTAGGCTATCAGGTTGTTTTATAACTAAGCCACTAGGAGGAAGAGTCATTCAGTTCTTTCGAGAGCATTTTGTTCCATAGTTGAGAAAAGATAGCCAAGAGAGATAGGAGGTTGAGCACACATATATGATATGTGTGTTGTAGTAGCCCATAGGCTACAAGCATTACTTCTTTATACCTACAACCATATTTCCAAATAGAGAAAGAGAGTGAAGTGACCTCACCTTCCAACTGGGTTTTCTCCCGAAAGGGTTTCCTAGAGAGCATATTTTGTGTATTATGTGTGTGTGGGCTCATTTTTTTGGTCTATAATTTTATGTATAATTTATATTCACATGCATGCACTAATTACAGTTAAATCCACATATATTAAAGTTTAATAAACTGTAATAGTGTAGAAGTTTCTCAGTTTTAATATAATACTATTAGATTTGTTGTGGCAAACTGTCGAGTGGAATATAGATGAAAATTTATGGATCATTTTGTATCAGAGCAGGTTTCTTTGGGTATTTTGTGGAGATTTCAAGGATCTATGTCGACGGGGCCAAAAATCGTAAAACCCTAATCATGGGTGACGAATCTGTAAATGAACCTCGTGATCCTACATAGGTGAGGTTTTCGAGGCTCGAAAAACAAGTCGCAAATATAAACCACAATGTAAAGATCCTCATGGCAGCCCTAAGCAATAAGATGGAGATATTTAGAGAAGATGGGGGTTCGAATGCAGAGAAAAATTAGAATGGGGATCAAAAGATCGGGGAGAAATGGAGAACTAGTCGAAGAAAGGACCTGAAAAATATCAACCTAGTTTGAGTGACGTGAACCAATCACAATCCCTGTTTAAAATGGAAGAAATATTTGGTATCAAGCCATACCACGGCGATATCGGCGCTCTGAAGCTAAATCACTGGTTGTAGCATCGAGAAGTTTATTTTAGTGTCCATCAGATTGAGGAAGGGAAAAATATCTCATTTGCGCAGTTCAAATTAGAGGGCCATGCACTAACTTGTTGGGAGAGCCACACAGAAACCCTAAGGTTGGAGGGAGAAACTCCAGTGACTAAGTGGGAGGATTTCAAAACCCTCATTAAGTCACAGTTTTATCTCGTTGGGTACATGGAGGACCAGTGGATCTGTTGGCATTACTTCAGGAAAAATCTGGGCCAAAGCATGCAGGAGTACACCACATAATTAAGAGAGATGGCTATAATGTTGGGTATCTCTCCAAAGAACCCAAAATTACTCCTCAATATTTGGGGGGTCTGCACCACCATCTACGTGAGTAAGTGATGTTGTTCAAGCCGAAATCAGTGGATGAGGCTTGTGTATAGGCACAGTTCTTGGAGAACATAGGTATGAAAAGAGCACAATCAAGTAGATCAAACCGGAAGGAGCAACATGAAGATTCTAAGGAAGGGAAGAAGAAGAAAAAGGGGGGAAAATATAAAAATACAGCAACCACAAAACAAAAGTGCAAAGATCATAGCAACCACTACAACCACTGCGACATTGATGGCCATACAAAGGAGAAGTGCTGGAAGTTGCATCTAGAGATAAACACGAAGATCAAGAAGAAATATAATAAGAAGAAGAATCTCATGGCCATTGATTCAAGCAACCAAGTTGAAAGTATCTCGGACGTGGATGAGAAGATCGTATGTACATCAATGCATAAGGAGGTGAATCTGAGTATCCTTCAACAACGGGAAGAGAAATAAATGACCAAACTCTTCCATATAAAGATATAGGTAAATAAGACAAAGATTGATACTCTATTTGACTCAGGATTGCAGGCGAATCTCATTGTAATAGAGCTGGTCAAGAAGCTGGTGTTGGAAGTTTGTGATCATCCAAACCCATATCCAGTGGGATGTGTAAATAAGGATGTAACGCTAAAGGTAACAAAACACTGCAAAATTAGATTTTCTATCATTGCTAATTTTATTGATGAAGTAGATATGGATGTGGTTCCTTTTGATGTATGTGGAGTCATGTTTGGGAGTCTATACATGTACATGTGTGATGCAATATTCATGAGGAGATATAACCAGTACCAACTCATCAAGGATGGAAAATCATTAATCATTAACGCACACAAAGGCAAGTAGAAAATTTCATTGGTAAGTGCCAACCAAGCCAAGAAATTGATCAGTTCCAGCAAGAAGTATGTTTAATTGCTTTTAAAAGAAAGTCAGTCTGAAGAGGAGTCAATAAGAAGCAAGTCATCCCCGGAGGGGTGTACTAAGAAACATGAACAACAAACGGAGGATGTGTTTCAATAACCTAAATGGTTACCACCTAAGAGAGAAGTGGAGCACGGAATCCAGTTATTGCCAGACTCCCCATTGCCAAATGATGGGATGTACATGCAGTCTATTATGGAAGCAAGTGAGGTGAAAAAACAGTTGCAACAAATTCTAGAACATGGTGTCATTTGATCGTGTACATCACCATGTGGATCACCCATAATCATTGTGCCAAAGAAGGATGGGACTTGGAGGATGTGTATAGATTACAAGGAGTTGAATAAAATCATTCTCAAGAACTAATACTCCTTGCTTGAGATAGACGATCTGCTAGATAATTTGCAGCAAGAAAAGTATTTCACCAAGCTGGACTTGAATTCTGGATATCCCCAGGTTTGAGTCAAAGAATAAGATAACTGGAAGTCGGCCTTCAAAACCATGCAAGGTTTGTATGAGTGGTTAGTTATGCCATTTGGCCTATGTAGTGCACCAACTACGTTTACGAGATTAATGGATGATATACTACACCCTTTTATATATTCATTTGTTATTGTCTATGTAGATGATATACTAGAATAGAGTGCTACCTAGGAGGAGCATATTTCACATTTGACGTAGGTGCTGGAAACATTGAAGAAGCACCAGCTGCTAGCAAATCTTAAGAAGCGTGAGATTGTGCAACAATCTTTGGTGTATCTGGGGTATGTGATCAATGGAGGAGACTTAAAGATAAATCCTTCCAAGATGGAGGCCATCATGAAATAGTCGATGCCTAATAATGTTTATGAGGTCAAGAGTTTCATTAGAGCAACATAATACCCGAGGAAATTCATAGCCTCATTTTCAGCAGTAGCAGCACCACTCCATGCCATAACAACAAGTGGAAAGAGTTTCCAATGGGGAAAATGTCAGCAAAAGGATTTCGAGGAGTTAAAGAAGAAGATCATCCAAGCACCAATTCTGGCATTATTAAAACTACAACATCCCTTTGAAGTGGAGACAGATGTGAGTGGGTATAATATGGGAGTTGTCTTGATGCAAGGAGCAAGGCCTGTTTTCTACCGTTACGAAGTATTTCATGGGGTAGTTCTTAACTACCCTACCTACGATATGGATCTCTACGCCATGGTGCAATATGTGAAGAAGTGGAAGCACTATCTGATGGGAAAGGAGACAATAATCCACACATACCACCATCCGTTACAATACTTGTAGGTCGAGAGTAAGCTATAGCAGACCATACATTACAAGTGGAAGGGTTTTTTACAACCATTTCATTTGGTGACCAAGTATAAGAAGGGAAACACAAGCAAGCTGGTCGATATGCTTTTCAGGCCACCCACATCAAAGATTACAGATTTGGGGACTCTTATGCACATGGCTCCATTCACCCATGATGCATACATAGAGGCATATTCACAAGATGAGGACTTCAAGGAGGTGTATCAACCATTGCAGAGTCAGAGTCATTTGCATGATGGCGACACCACCCTTTACTACCATCTCCAGGATGGGTTGCTCTAGAGTTCGGATAAGCTATGTGTTCCTGAAGGTGAGTGTTTGTTACTAGTTAGAGAGGCTAACACCTCCAAGGTTGCAGGGAACTTTAGTGGACACAAAGTTGAAGATATTTACAACATTCTATCCAAAGATAGATGGGCAGACAGAAGTAGTCACAAGGACTTTGGTGCAACTTTTGAGAGGATACAACCATAAGCATTTATTTGTGCTATTTTATCACTCTTAAAACAACTGAATCACAACCATTAATTATCAACTAGAGTAGGTCTTTTATTTCAAAGTAGTTTGCACTATCAATGCTGATACATGAACAACCAGGTAACACAAAAATGTCGTTGAACACACTTGCAGAATATAAAACATTCTTGCAGAAATGAAACTCACACTTGCAGAAATTAAAGAACACAATGCAAAATGAAACTCATTCAGCAAAAAATAAATTCACACTTCATAAGCTTCAGAAAAGAAATAGGCGTGCCATGTGTTATTAACTAGAGTGGAGCAATAATATAAAACAACATACCATAAATATGAAAACATAAGTGCATCTATTACACAATATATGCAACAACAATAAGAAATTCACATCAACATCTAAGGAAATAAATATACTACTAATATTGTGATCCTTGCTAAAGAGGAGGGTCCTTCCTCCCTATTAGGGCGCAAGAATGGAACAAAACTACTTAGCTGACCCTCCTCACAGCCCAACCTGTTCCTCATAAAATTGTGCAATTTTGGCCTTCCAGCCCTTGCTGCCTTCTTGTTCCAGAAATTGCGCAAATCCTACCTACTTTGCCTTCTTGCAGCCCAGACTGTCCCTCCCAAAATTTGCGCAATTTTTTCTCCCAGCCAAGCCATACCTCACAGATAGCCACTGTCGACTCAGATTGCCTGTCTTCATCACTCAATGACTTTTGCATAGTTTTCATCAATAGTTCCTGGAGCCATCATTCTGCTTCGCAACCATGCTTCCTCTCCCCATCACTTGCATCCAAAATGATCACGTGTCATGATAGACTAGGAGGTTTTGGATTTGATGTCGTCTCGTCATGAGTGACTGTAGGTATAGGTACACCAACAAACATGGTAAGACAATGAATGGGATGAACGAAGGGATCAAATTAGAAGAACAGGTTCACCAATAGATGAACAAACAATGCATGCGAAGGGATGTGCTCACCAACAGACGAATAGACGAACATGCACCTTAGCAAACAGATGAGTCTGTCAAGCCTTCCAACATGTAAGTAAGGAGAAACATACCAAAGCTTCATCAAGTGAACCAAAGATCATCGAAGACTCCGTGCACTTCGCCATGCGAAGGTGAAGATGTGATACACCATGAAGACATCCATCACCTAAGAGCACTGTAGCTCAACATGCATTCCAACAACAACACGAATGTACCAGTGCTGTCATGTCAAGTCATGTCATGAGTCATGTTGCCCACATATCTACTATGGGCTATGTTGTCAATCAATGTGATGTAATGTGGAAGTCCAAGAGACCCACTTGTTGAACAAAGAGTCATGTAAGTCGAAAAGTCATGGAAGTCAAATGGTCATGAGGGTAGTCGAACAACCACAAGGGCCAGTTTCACTCTTGGCTATAAATACCCCCTCATTTGTACATGCAAAGGACTTTTCACCTCAGCTCCTCCCACATAGCCAAGAGAGTATGTAATCTTTTCTTTGAGGAGTAAGTAGTGGGTCCAACGCCCCACACTCGGGGTTAATGATGTATGGTGTAACAATGTGTCTTGGAACTTTCGCTTAATTCAGAAACTGGCTAACAGGCCAACACGTTTTCACACATGTATTGTATCTGTTGTGAGACTAATATTTAACACTTGTAATGCATGTTGCTTTAACCTGTGTTCTGCTTCCAAACTATTTCACTTGTTGTCATACATAATCTATTAATGGAAATGTGTTGTACATGATGTTAACGTTGTCTCACCCGTGTAGACTACTCTCTCGGACATCAGATAGAAACTTGTTGTAACAACTTCTACACTCATTCAGACTCATCCATTGAGTGTTGTACGTGTTATCTTACCTTGTATGTTGTGACTGTCGAATCCGTGTGGACTGCTCCTCCAGAAACTGTGCACGTCCTGTTGTGTTGTGTGTTCCTAGATGAGTTGGGATTGCATCCCAACCAACTTGGGACTCACTTTCACCCTCTCCCTTTACAGTGAAAGAACCATTGACATGAGTACACTAGCACTCACCAGGCACGCGAACCTCACTTCTCGAAGGCAAAGTAGACCACTCTCATGTGCTGACAAGCAAGAGTTGAGGCAAATCCTTAAGAGAATGGAAACCAGACCATCATACCGGATGGGAGTCCCACACCAAACGGTGTGAGATCTAGTTGGGACTTCATACCGGGATGATCCCCTAAATGTTGGCAGGTCCAGCACCGTCAACACACTCTCCATGTTCATCCCTTGCCAATACAATTGTTTACACATTTTTACAATTATCTTCAACCAACATAGATAACAAATTGTCACACATTATGAATTTACTTTGAATAATCATCCTCAAGTCAAAATATTTAGGATTATATGTTAATATTTGGCACACTATAATTTCATCCATTACTAGCTAATATACCTCATACATTTATTACACTTTATTATTAAACTCCCTCCTTCCCTTAGACGTAGTTTTCATTTATCCAATAACTTCATTTACTCTTATTTGTAATTCATATTTACACATGCTAAATGAAAATAAATGTATTCCCTTAAGGTACCAATAATTATATTCATGAAAAAAAAACTTTCGATATGCTTGATATCTAAGTCAAAGATGTAGGGGGATTCAAACCCTTTTTAATATATGACTTTCAATTTGTTGGCTAACAAAAGTTTTAGATTATTTATTTATGCTAAGAGTGAAAATTTATTCCCCATCAAGAAGGTGTGCTGACATTTAATGAATACACTACCATGGTGGGCTCCATGATTATTAAATGGAATCTCTTTGCATATTATCTGCTCATAGCTTCATCCTAAATACCTCCTTCCAAGTTGAAAATATCTTGGAGATCATGTCATCCACAATGCTTTTGTTATATCAAGCATGAAGGACTTTTTGTTCTATTATTTTTTTTAAGAAACTAGAGGAACTTATTTACCTAGGGAATCTTCAAATCTTTTCTAATTTAAAATAAATTTCCAACATATTTACTCTTTTCTTAATTGATTTTGGATATATATTTTAAACCATACACAATTTATCAAAGTAACAATGATTGTAATTCAAGGAAAAATTTAGAGGTTAAATTTCACTATGGGCTAATTTTCCATGCTTTGCCAAAAACGATTCACTAATTTTCTATTTGCTCCTATGTATGTGACTTGTGGGACTAGCATGTGGTCTAAGAAACCACAATCCAAGACAAAAAAAATCATCTAGGGAATATACCCAACCTACACCACACCAACCCTTAACTCAATTTTATGTTTCTCCTCCTCCCAACTACCATGGAGTTTTGTTCCTTGGTTTTTTTATGATGAGGCCCTTCAAAACCAATCATGTTAACAAGATTTGACATATATGAATATGCTAATTGTGTTCAAAACTAAAATATATTCAATGTCATATATGGCCTTTGGGTAGGGATTGTCTCATCAATACTTGATACTAGCCATAGCAATGAAAAAGATCCTTACTAAGTCTAAGTAAGAAGGAAATCATGGGGAAAATAATGTCTTAAAGGAGATAAGTGTGAAAGGAATGTGTAATCACATTGGATTGGAGGTTTGCACTCAGTTTTACACATGCATGTGAGAAAATTGCATGACAATAAGAAGCATATTTGATAATGTTAGATGAGCACAAGAGTATACATGCATGATAGTGAGCACTCTAAGGGAAGATGGAAATTCAGTTTGGAAGAAGGAAAAGCATATGCAAGATGGCCTACCCTAGTACCTCCCTATGGCCATGGTGGGAAACAATTACAACCCTTCGGAAGAGGAAGAGTTGGAAGTCAAGTTGTTAAGGTGGTTGAAGAAGTTTTGAAAGTAGAACAATGTTTGGAGCCAAAAAAATGAAATGACAACCATTACCATTATGTTGTTGTTTGCTTAGAGATTTTGAAGTGTGTATTTATTTCTATTGTAGAACCCAAATAAAGTGTTAAGATACAAGTGAATAATTATGTAAAGGTGTTTACTTTTCAAGTAATGAGAAAGAGTAGGACATTTCACCTTTAACTATCTAAATTAGTTCTTATGTCATTCAAATGATTGTACAACCAACAAATATATGTAGCAACAATGTCTTATATCTTTTGAATCACAAGCCACACACATAGCCTTCGAGTTCAATTCTAGAATATTTAGAGCCATGGTAGTCTCGATTTTTAGAGTTCAATTCTAAAAGATTTGGGCCTATTGCACCATCAATTGTCAATACTTAGTATCAACATTATGGATGGATATATTAATCCTAATGCAAGAATGATATTGTTAGCCTCCTAGATGTGAACATCAACATGTACATTCTCAACAATAACCCCAAAGAGAGGCTAACACTCAGTATTAGCCCCCAAGAGAGGCTAATACTAGGTATTAGTCCCCCATGAGAGGTGAATACATGTATCTTTGATCTTCTAGGGAAAACATTGAATGTTAGCCCATAATGTTTGAATTAGAGAGTCAACATTAAGTAGGGCCCACATTGAGAGTCATCTCCATTTTAAACAACACAAAATTAAATTAATTAAAAATTAAATAATTACATACCGTAAATTAAGCCATCATAGGTCCATCTTAAGTCCAAATTTATCAAGCATTGAGAGCGATCAATTTTTTTAATGTGTGAATTTTTTTAATATGAGGGAATTAATACATGACATAGAATTAAATAGTAAAAAAAATTTACACATTAAGAAATTTGATTGCTCTTCGTGCTCAATAGTGTTGATTTTCTAGCATTTCATATACTAATAATTACTTCCAATGATTTCTTCATTATTATGATTGTGTCATTTCACCATTAAGAAATTATACATGGTAAATCTTCAACATTAAAACAATAATAATAGTAGAAACGTAAAGAGACAACCAAACAAAAGGGGCGAAATTTATCTTGGGAAAACCTCAACTTTTCTTAGAGAATTTGTCCATTTCAACAAGGAATACAATCTGAATTTTCTAGACAAATAAAGTCAAATTGACCAATAGCCTTAGAAAATTTTGGTCCACCTTAGAGAATTCGATCTGCCCCAAGAGAATTCGATCTACCCCAAGAGAATTCTATCTGCCGTAGATTTCATCCTTTTTGCCACAAATTTTGTGTTGATTACCCTCAAACTTCATCCTCTTCTAGATCCAAATAACTCTTTAAATGATCAAAATGTTTGTCTTAGATGTGATCTGAATTTCCTACCCAATTGAGGAGGACAAATGACCTATTTATAGTGGTTAAATGTGCCAAAGTGTTGTAACTATTGGGTTGAGCCGACATGAAAAAATCAGGGTTGACTTTACATTTTGGAAGCATAATTCAAAATAAAGAATTCAAATTTTACTTCTTTTAAAAGTCGACTTGAAATACAATCCATATTTTTTATTTCTCTTTCTTTTGGAGGGCCAAGTCTAATTATGAAGACCAACTATAGCTACAAAAATCCAACACTTCTCTTAGCTAGGGAGGTATTCATAATGACTTCCTTAGATGTTCTCGTGTTAAAAAATATATATATTCCAAGAAAAGGTTGAATGAGCTCAACTATGTTGATGAATCCATCCACCTCATGTTCAACACCATAAACATGAGGAAAGCATCCTTGCATTAGCATCAAGGGAGGAACTAGTCACCTGCTAGTCCTAGGGTCACCAACTCAACAAGTTATCACTTGAAGACATGTCAAAAAACCCAATTGACCCATGGTGAAACCCAAGGCCCATTTACCATTCCCACATGTCGTCACATGTCATTGAATGGTAAATATCAACTTGCTTCTATAAGGAACAAGCTCAACCCACTAGGAAAACCCCATGCCAATATGGTTAGAATCAATTGGAATGTATCACCACAACTTCTTTCTAATTATTCTAATGCTAAAACAAATCCTATAGAGACAATCCAAACCGCTCTCCCTGCCACTCAACTTCATCAGATTGGATACTATACGAATGACTATGGACTCATTGTCCATCACCCAAATTCTTGATCTTGTAAATCCACCTTGAAGTAATCACTAATTTTCCATAGATCTTGGCACAATGATATCCTTCAAACTCGTTGGCCTACTTGCTTCTAGAGCTTGTTTGGTCAGTACAATTTCTCCCTCTTGAACACAAATCACTTTTGGGAGAATCCTCTTGCCACAAACTTTGCTTCTTTCTTTCAATGCTTCCAATTATTTCCAAATCCGTGGCAACCTTCACGATGTACCCACACCTCACTAGGAGGCCCATAGAAGAATGATTATAACCCATCAAAAAAACAAAGACAAGAGCCTAATAAATCAAAACAATAATAATCAAGGAAGATCAATATATTGAGGGTTTTACGGAATTTCCAACTCCCTCTTCATCCTTGCAAAATCCATCTTCGTCCTCATTGTCAACCATTACTTCAAGTTGCTTGCCATTTAATTCAAGTTTCTTTGTTCAGTGAAATCATCAACTTTCAATGCTCTAGCTCTAGGGTTATTTCCACAAACCCTACAAATTTCTTAATCATATCCTTGAACATTTATTGAGGTTTACAAAGCCTAGGACTATTAGAACTTCCAAGAAGGTCTCATAGCACAAGTGTTATGACTCTTCTTCTCAACTCCATTTGTTTCTAGAGCAAATTTCTTGAATCAAATCAAGTTGATCATTTCTCAAATACTTGATGTAAAACTCTACCATATACTAATTTTCTCAGTTAGAATCAAGCAAGGTCTGTATCAATATATTTCATCTCTACAATGCAAGTAATCCTTTATATCTTTGACAAAAACCGTTAGTCATACAAGGTATACAACATTAGAATATTTAACTTCAGAACAATACTACTGTTCTTGAACACATAGCTTATAGTATGATGCAACTCAAGTCCATATAAGGACTTCAATCCAAATGATCACTCTTAGATCTTCTAGGGTTTTATAAAACCATAAGTTTATCATCTCTTCCAAGAATGAGAGACCCTTTTATCACAATACCTTCTAGCTCAATGTATACAAGACATCACATATTTCATTAAGAATTTTATTTGACCATATTTCCACAAGACTTATGTCAACATTTTCAGATTAGCATTCTTTTAGCAAGTTTCTTGAACTTGAATTTATTAGTAACAACATTCTTGATTCTTCATTTAGATGGTTTCTTAAACATGATTCAACACAGTACTTGGAAATATTTCAATTAGGCCTAGGTGAAAGTATTTGACTAAGCTTCAATTTCGGCTTCATTCAACCTTATACTCAAATCTTGGTTCCTTTTTCACTTAAACTTTTGAATGCCCTTGACTTGGCCATATCCATTAAAGAGAAAAGCATATCGAGATTACTTACCTTCAAACTTTGTTGAGGCCTAACTTCTTAAAACAATGATAAGTGTCAATTTGAGATTTAGGAACTAGATATTTGTTCCCAGTGGCTCTTAAACAATCTTTCAATTTTCCTTCTAGGTCTACCAACTTTATAGATACTTCTCTTGCTTGATATGAAGGAGCCTTTTTCCCAACTCCCTTTGGCCTTGGAGAAATTTCCTTGGTGGATTAGTTTATGATATGACAAAAATGACTATGTCGATCTTTATGCATAAGTAAACCTTAGAACTTATTTCTTATCAACTTCAAAGGAGCCTTAGAACAACCTTCATCTGAGCTTGAACTAGGCTTTAAGAATGGTCATGAAATAGGTATCTAAGCTTAGACTAGGCTTAGCCTCGAATATCTATGATTCCTTTTTTGGTCATGACCTGAGGCTTCTTGACCTCTATTGTTTGCACTAAGACCTTTCGACTTACATAATAACCTTGCAATTGTGAACCTAGGGTTAGGGCAGCGCTAATCTTATCACTTTCAAACACTGATAGCCATGAACAGGTCTCGAACCAATCTTGACCTGACTAATAATTATCCATACTCAAAACTTTGTGTTTTAGGCTTTGGTCCTTAATAACTGGACTACATACGAGGGTCTCCTTTTAATCACAACCAAAATTAGAACTAGAACTTCAACATTCCTTCATACTTGGTCTAGACATAGGTAGAGCTAGGAAAAAAACACTTCTTAGACAAAGATACAAACTTGTCTTTGTTCCAATCTCCTTAGTGGTTGCTCTTTAACCAACTCTAATTCCATGATGACTTATTAGGATTTCCTAGACTGATAATTACTTCTAATGATTTCTTCATTATTTATATTGTCACTTCATCATTAATAAATTATACATAGGAAATCTTCAACATTAAAACAATAATAACAATAGAAACATAAAGAGACAACCAAACAAAAAGGACACAATTTATCTTGGGAAAACCCCAAACCAAGGGAAATCCCCACAACCTTTTCTTAGATTTTTTTTCCATTTCAGCGAGGAATACAATCTTAATTTTCTAGATAAATCAAGTCAAATTGGCTAGTAACCAAACCCAAACTACCCATAAATAGCCTCAAAAATTTTCAATCTACCTTAGAGGATTCAATGTACCTCAGGAGAATTTGGTTTGCCTTAGATTCCATCTTGATTAGCCTCAAATTTCATCATTGTCTAGATATGAATAGTGCCTTAAATGATTCAAATTTCTGTCTCAAATGTCATCCATTTTCCTACCCAAATGAGGGCGAATGACATTTATAGTGGTAAAATGTGCCTAAGTGTTGTGATTGTTGCGCTGAGCCGCCATGAACAGATTGGGGCCAATTTTACATTTTGGAGGAAGAATTCAATATAAAATTTCAAATTTTACTTCTTTTAAAGCCGTCTTGAAATACAATCTAGATTTTTTTTATTTCTCTTTACTTTGTAGGGCTAAGACCAATTATGAAGATCGACCATAGCTACAAAATTCCAACAAATAGATCAATGTTTAAAATGAATGTAGATTGATTTTAATAGTGTAATGTTGCTAAGACATCAAAAAATCATAAACATTCAATTATCAAGATAATAGATGAATCTATTCATACAAGTTAAAAGATCATTGAGCCCCAAGGGTTAGCCCAACTGCTCAAATAAGTGCCTTGCTGTTCAAGAGGTCAGAGGGTCAATTCTCCCCGAAGCCCTGGGGTTTAGGCCTAGCTATTGGCCGCGAGGCTTGATACCCTTGATCAAGCTCAAATATTTCCATGGACGTAGCAACCACCCAGTGATTGCGGGTGTCTATGAACCACCTAAGAAACACCGATTAACAAATAAAAAAAGAAGAAGAAGAAGATCATTGCAATAATTTTAAAATGTGAAAATAATAAATAATTTTTACTATAAAATTTTAAGACTATTTTTTATAAATAAATAACATATTTACTGATATTTAATGTAAAAGTATAAACTTAGTAGATAGGTATTTTTGAAAAATTATGGATTTTTCAAAATTATTGATGACAATGGATGATATTATCTTATTTTTAAAAATTTACAAAGAAACAATCGAACATACTAACATTTCATTTTCTGTTTCTTAACATACTAATATTTACTTTGTATATTGTCAAGATATTAGAAAAAGTGTTCTAATACAAATATAATTCTCATTCACCAACTTATCCCACCCTATTATTCTTGCCTCTCTAATTCTTACATGGCACTATATGCTCTAGTGTTACTTCTGTAAAACTCAATACTAACATTCACCATTAATATTAGTAAGCTAACATTGTGTAAAAATCATTTATACAAACACAATCTAACAAGAAAGTGATTCATGTGCCAACCAATTTTTAAGGTCCTTGGTATATACTCAAACTTGTTGAATAAGTGGATTACCAAGCCCACTACCATGAAAATTTTCATTTGTGTATATTGTTGTTTATATAATTAAAATGGGTTTTTTTAAAGAAAAATGATTTAAGCTTTGTAAAAATGTAGTTACATAGTTTTGTATGAGCATTGTTGGCCTGTTATTGATTCCACCATGTAACATAAAGTTAGCTTATACAGTGAAATCTTTCGGTAAAAATCACATTCAAATTGTTGGTCGAGCGCCACCTAATGTAACTTATTTGTATAATATTATTTTTCAGAAATCATATACAAACATAAATATTCAGTCACTGAAAGTCATTTTGTATGAGCATTGTTGGCCTGTTATTGATTCCACCATGTAACATAAAGTTAGCTTATACAGTGAAATCTTTCGGTAAAAATCACATTCAAATTGTTGGTCGAGCGCCACCTAATGTAACTTATTTGTATAATATTATTTTTCAGAAATCATATACAAACATAAATATTCAGTCACTGAAAGTCATTTGACAATTTTTAAGCAGGTTTTGCAAAAGTCTATTCATTTTTGTTTCTTAATATCATAAATGTCTATTCATTTTTGTTTCTTAATATCATAAAAGTCTATTCATTTTTGTTTCTCAATATCATCTTAGGTTAAGAAGACTATTTTTTTTAAGAAATGCATATTCTTATTTTCAAGATGTGTTTAGCACAGTTAAATTAATGCTCTTTCTATTAGATACAAAATTATTAATTTATGTTTTAAAAATACTAAAAGTGCATTAAAGGCTAACAAGATATGTTGGCATGTATGTTCCTCGTGACTTACAAGGTATAAGTCTTACCAGCCTTCAAAACAATTCAAATCTTTATATACATTAAGTATTGTATTTTGTGTAAATTCCAACACACGGACCTATACTCTTGTGTCCAATGTACATGAAATCAACCATCAATGCCTCCATGTCGACATTCTCTTAGGATTTCAAGGATTTCTTATGGGTACAAGATAAGCCTATTCTATCGGCATAAAATGAATCCTATAAAATCATAGATCATTTTGCAAACTTGAAATTAATCCATATCTATATATATATATATATATTCAATTTTTAGACGGTTTCATATTATTATCTCTGCATTCCTAAATATATGAAATGGTACTAAGGCCTCTTATCCACTTATTTTTCACAATGTGGCAATAACAAGAAAGAACGTATACTGGGATTACTAGCAATGAGTGAACTGTTGGCACTTGGGTGAGAAGCATATCTTTGGATTTCAATATAACTTCCAGCCATTTAAAATAGGAAAATCCAAAATGAACATATTAACAGACTGTCAATGCCATTAATATCCATCAACGTTAATTCTGTATTTCAAAGTATTCCAAGTTGGTTAACAATGTAAAACCCCTTGCTTATAGATGATTATAGTCCTCGTTAAGAAAAAATCCTCTAAAATATTTACATTTCTTTTTCCAGGTATTAATATCAGATCTCACGAAATCTGTAAATACCACAAGTTACAACTAATATATTTTGTATACTTGCATGAAACATGACATAAATATTGTGACGTATGAACTATATCTCATGTAGTTTCCCCCAACCAAAGAGAGGTTGGGGAAAACTATTTTGATGTAATGACGGGTTAGTAATGCACTATTTAAGGGATGCCAATTGCACCCCTCTCAGAATATAAACATCATGTTTTTTCAAAAGAATATCTCAAATTTGCAAGCCAACTATACTCAAATGAAGAGCTTTGCGTCCATCTAGCTCATTCTGTATGGCATTGTACAATGACATTATAAAGAAGTTAGATGGAACAAACCCATTCAATTTTGCGCATTTCCTTTCAAAGAATGGAAATTAATCAATATACAAGTGCATGTCCTTTCACAATGCCTTGGGAGAATGAACCGGTGTAGGCAGTAATTCAAGCTACAAAATCATGAAATGATACTGTACATGCCCTCCAAGGTTGACATTTGGAAAAGTTATGGAGATCACTCTGTTTTAAAAGCAAGCTCCATGGAATTGACATTATGCTCAGAAATGACATGGGTGGCATCAGTTAATACTGACGAAGATGGTTGAAGGTCCAAGGGTGTCTCTGGTGAATTCAAAATTGGTGGTGACATGGGAGAGTCACCATTCATACAACTAGGTGACAGGGCTACTGCTTTCATCTTATTTGACTTAGCAGCATCCAAAAGAGGATCTGCAAGAAGGGCCTGGTCAAAGCAGGCAATAGCCTCTTGCCACTGTCCCTCCGCAATGTATAGTAGCCCAAGATTGTTGCACGCTGGTGCATAGCTTGGGCAAATTTCAAGGGCCTTTGCAAATGCCTGGTGTGCATCAACAAACCTCTTCTGTTGCCGATACAGATTCCCTAAATTTGAAAGCACACTGTGTGCTTGTTCAGAAGTAGCAAGAGAGAGTGCCTGCTTATATACATCTTCAGCCAAAGACAGATCTTCAGACAGTTGCAATGCGATACCTGCAACAAATAACCAATTGTCAATATTAACTGCAAAGGATGCCTCGTTTAACTGTCCAAGAATATCCATCAATTTTGCAAAAAATAATTCAAATGAACAAGAACTACCATTCTATATATGTTCAAGAAATTTATGACCATTATCTTGTTCCAGAGTATACCATTTCCATACAAAACTAGAAGTCAGCATCCAACAGAACAAAACAACAGTCTTTTCTTGTGCTCTTTCCAAGCGCACTACCAATTACAAATTATCCAATCATAATCCATGCCACTAGAGATTGTAAAACCAGAAAAATATTCATTTTGTGCCATGAAAGGATAAACTTGGACAGCAGAGTGAAGCAAAGCTCATTGCTAGATTACTTCGATTTTGTGAATGCTCCCAAATATGGACTTTACTATTATCTTTCTAGCTGCAATTGTATTAATGGGCTATAAGTCCAAATGTTGTTCTAAACATCCCAAGATAGAAATAGAAACATAATTCTAGTCCTTGTATCACTCCCTTGTGTTCATGAATTCCCTATCAGTATTTCTGCTGTCAAAATGGTTCTTACAGTACTCGGTTTACCAAGCAATCCACAGGAACGTAATAGCAGTGTTTCCAGCCTAAGGAAACATAAACCTATTTACTCCTGCCTACAAACATAGGAATAACTCGTACTCAATTTTTCAATTTAGCTGCTGCATCATTTTCCTTGTTTTTTCTTGACATTTCCTGTATACATCAATTCTTCATATTGATCTTATAAACCACCATAGAAAACTGTTGAGTTCTATAGTTGCTTTGAAAAAACAGTATTCTAAAACTATTTCTAGTATCCAACAAACACACTCATTGATTGCCTTTTGATTCATTGACATTCACCATTTTTGAAGTAATGTAATGAAAAATCTGTTGCACATATGTTGTCATTGATGTCAAGTTCAAGGCGAGCTTGTTGAGTTGTCATGCATGATGCTTATGCTGTCTTGGTTGTTTGTCAAGCTTATGATCACCTGCTTGTTTGTTGAGTAGCATGTCTTTGAAAGCATTTTGTCTGCAGGTAACTTGCTCAAAAGCACATGAAAAGTGCTTGGTTAAATATCCCTCTCAAAGACCTTCCTAGTGATATATGGCATTTAGACTAACTCTGAAGGAAAGAAGGAAAAATCAGAGTTTGGTTCCAAAGGCTCAAGATTCCGCAATGGCACAACCTTGTTGGATCAGCACCAATCGGCAGTGGAAGGCAGAAGCTCAGGAGGAATGCGCTAATGGCCGATCGGTGGTGACCCGACAAGCTATTGGTCACAGTGCTTAGTTGCCAAAGATCCTGGCAATAAGCGCCTAGGTGTCTATCAGACTGCCCGACTAGAGATGGTCTTGCAAATGGTGAACATGGCTGATGAGCAGCAAGTGGCAAGGATTTCGGTCACAACACCCAGTCATGGGGAGAGTCGTGAGTATCGCCTAGACGTTTGACAGACTGCTTGAAGCACAAAAGCCTGTCTATCAAAATGAGCGCAGCAAGTGGCGAGCCATAAGGCTGCAAGTCACAACCCCTAATCGCAAGGAGCTCAATGGTCAGCAAGGAGCTCAATGGTCAGCGTCTAGGTGCTTATCGGACCGCTAGGGTTAAATAACTTGCTCACAACAAAATGAGCGGTGAGCAGTGATCGACAAGTGATAAGTTAGCATAGGTGGCACCCAAATGACATGGCAAGATAACAAGGCAGAGACAGTTGGCAGGCCGATGAAATGGCACCCTGAGGTGAGGATGTGGCATGTGGATTTGGAATTTTTGGTTGGCCAAGTCCCTCTTTTTCGAGTGACATGTGGCAAGTTGTGTGTGTTGGAAATATGGTAGCCATGGTTGGTATTTTCATCTTGAAAAGAAATTGGAAATTTGAATTTTAAATTTTTGCCTCTAAATATTTCAAGTCAGCCTCATATTGTTTAGGTCAGTTGGGCCTCTTGGAGGCACCTATTCAACCCCCTAATGAAGTCTATATATTGGAGAGCCCTCCTCCTCATTTGGGCATCAACACATCTCTTGGTTATCTTTGTTTTGAGAAGACAATAAAAGAAGAGGAGGTCGAATTTTGTGCAAGGAAGGAGGGTTGGATGGCTTAGCACTTGATCTTATGCTTCTGGTTAGATGTTTTTTAATGTTTTGTTTCTGGATAAATTGATGGGCATTGAACTCTCTCTCTCATAAGGAAAGATCCCTAGGTTTTCCCCTTGTGGGTTTTGCCCTGGCCTCATGCCTAATTTTTGCCTCTTGTCTCATTGTTGTCTTTCCACTACTCTTTCATGTTATTGGTTGAAATTTTCTTTTGTATAATTGCTTAATGATATTGAATGAATGTTATATTAATGTTCATTGATAACTAGAAGTAGTTATCTATGGAAGAAAATTATTCTAGCTTGTGCCCTAGAAAATTCAACATTGCAATGTGGCAGTGACGTGGACATGGCATGGCCAATCATCCATAAGCCATTGGAAAGTGCTAGGCAAGTGGGCCCAATTATCCTTTGAGGTGCCACCTTGCACAGGCGAATGCAACAAAGGATTTTGGAAACCCGCCCCCTTGTTAAAAATTGAAAAAGTAGTGGGGGCCGAAGTCATGTCTCCGCTGCTGGATCTTATCATTGCAGAAGATCACTTATCATGCACTACAAAGGTGGGGGTGAGTTAATTCACACATATGACAACTTATGGACCCTGCCATGCATTAAGCTCAAATAGGTGGGGGAGCAGAAGTGATATTTGTTGAAAAAGTGTAACTAGGTTCGGTCTTCATAATGACATGTAATTGTGATTTTATGTAAAATATGTAAAGAAGAAAAATGAAATTATTGTAATGCTTTCATCATGGGTTTCATGAGAAAGATTTTTAGTATAGGCTCCCATTGAGAGCCCTTAGGAATTTTTTCATCTAGTCATAAAAGTATAAATAGTCATTGTCATGTAATGAAGACATGTTACACATTGTAAAGAGTCACACTTGTCTATGTAAAGTCATCCTCCAAGACCTTGTTGCTAGCCCTCTTCAAGTCAGCCTACAATGAAGGGAAAAATCCAGAAGATGATGTCGGACCTCCTTCAAGTGATCATGTTAGCCCAAAGGACATGAGCAAACATGTATATATACAAGTACTCGACCTCACTTGGAAGCAGGCAATTCGATCAAGCAAGTCTACAAAGAAGTGCGAGAAACATACAAGAGAGAGCCTCTATCTCAGCGAAGCAAGAGGGAAGAAGAGCGAAGTTAGTTTGTGGATTGTTTTGTGTAGTATATCTTCCCACGTGTGAATGCAGAAGATACGAAGGTGCTAGAAGAAGGTTGAAGTTTTGCAGCTACATCAAGGTGATCTTATTTGGGTAGAAGACCTCACTAGAAGGAGCCAAGTAGAAGTGCAATAGGTCTCTCTCTTGAAGAGACTCATTAAGGATCGAAAGTGTTCTAGGGTTGCTGAAATAGGGTTGCAGACCTACATCAAGGAGACTGAGATTCTCAAGGAAGCTGAGAAGAGGAAGAAGAAGAGCAGTTTTGGAAAGGAGGCTAGTGACTTGGTCATGGGAGAGTTCTAGTGTCAAGGGTCATTGTCATGGTCTTGGTGTTCGTCAATTGAAGATCTATAAGAAGAATTTCGTTTGGGTTTTCCTCTCAAAGAGTGAGAGGTTTTGGCCTTGGATGACAAGCCTATAAACTGTGTCTCTTGTCTCTCTATTTGTTCATGATATGGTAATTGTCTTGATGAAAAGAACACAATAATAATTACAAGAAAAAGAAGATCATAATCAAGAAGCAAAAGTATATCACAAGCAATTATCATAAGTAGAGAAATCACCTAACTATTGATGCCCTAGATTTCTCAACAACATCTCTACTATCGATCATAACTGGATCAATAAGCGTGCATTAAAGTAGGTGGATAATTAACCAGGTGAACTTTGGTGTGGTCATGGTATTGCTGCAAGGAGATATCTGAGCATCCGCCTCTCTAAGGTTGAAGCAAGCATGCACAACTAGCCTAAGCCTAAATTGGGATGTGCATGAAGTTAAAATGATGGTCAATGTTTTAGATCGATCTAGATTTCGTGGTGAAGGTATTTGGGGATCTGGGGGTCTGGCTATGTACAAAATATTTAAATACCTACATATTGAAATCACGAGTCAAATCTAGCCATTTAAAGACATGGTCTCGACACTCGATCATATGGGGTGTGATTGAAGCCCTTGGAGCTGGAGTTATAAGCAATTCAACTGAATGGAAATCCATATGTCCAAGAACTCATTTCATATAAGTGGATCTGAATCCAGATTTGCAGGAATGCATCATTAGACAGGGTCATATCATATGGTCACATGGAACCAAATCCAATCCCCCAAAGAGCCAAGGAGACATTAATATGAGTCTTATCCTAGCCATCTCGATTGAATCTCCAGCAGAAGACATTGTAGTAATACTCCAAGTTTTATGGATGGTCTTCCGTGGAATTTTCGTCTTGCCATGGTTTGTTGACTTGGTAAAGTATAAATAAGGCAAAACAATTTGGAATTGTGTAGTGGATGTGTGGTGCTTATGTAGTGTGTGATCGTCAGTCTGGCTTGGTTACGCAAATAGTGAGAAAAATAGAGAAGCAAAAAAAAGGTTTGTGTGACTAAGAGTTGAATCAACCTGAGAAATGAAGTCCCTAATGACATGTGATTGTGAAAGAGGTTAGAGGATAAAGTCCATATATACATGCGAAGTTGTTCAATGTTGTAAAGTCTAGGAGCAACATATAAGGACTGCGGATGAGCCAAAGATGAAGATACAAAACAAGGAGTGACGTGCAAAATAGAGGAACAACACAAACACAGTTAAAGATATAAAGAAAGGATTCAGTTAAGCATTTCAAGTTGGTGCTTATATTTTTCAAGGGGGTGGTGCCTCCTTCTGGTTGGTGCCAGTAAAACATTTTGGGGGTTGGTGCCTCCTTGTCGGTGCTAGTAAAACATTTCAAGAGGTTGGTGCTGGTGAGCCCTGGTATTCCACCAAGAGTGTTGCAACTCCCAAGGGCTCATTAACTTAAATTATCAACCCGAGGTTCGTACAAACTTACAGGTGACAGTGTTGTATGCACAACAGGTTAGGTTCTACTCATGCCACCCTCAATCATGACATCAAATCAAGGTGTTCAAAGACCATTCCTCCAACTTAACTATAGTGAAAACTCTTGATGAAACTGATTTTAACTTTGAAAGTGAAAATGTCATTCATTCAACTTGGAGATGCTAATTAACATTACATGAGAGAAAAAGGGCTAGTCTACTTGTAGAAGTGATGCTACTCTATTTTGCACATTTCATCAAATCAATAATCTACTTACATGTATCATTGATCTACTTTACTTTTGCTTGAAAATCGGAAATCTAACTTTTAACATGCTTCTAAATTAAAAACACTAATTCTACTATGTTTTGCAGTAAGGAAAAGAGGAGGTTGGAGTGGTCTAAGAGCTTCTCTAGATCATCAAATCACAAGTTGGGGGTCATTATTCATCTTAACCAAGCTAAGGTTGAAGTGGGGAGCAAAACAGGTGGTGGAAAATGGTGCTACAGGAGGTCTCATATTGCTACATGAGACACTGTATTGCTACAAGAGGGGTTCCAAGAGCCTTTTGATGGTGGAGATGGTGTTTTGAGGGTAGGAGAAGATGGATGAAGGTAAGAGGGAGTGAATGAAGGTTGGGGAAGCGTCCTAGCCAAGCCCAGGTCCTCTCGAAGGTCTGTCTTGCACCAAGGTGGATGCCCATGGTGTCCTTAATTGCCTAAACAGAGTGACTGTGGAAACAAAGTTTAAGCAATATGTGTTGAAGAAAGTGTAACTAGGTTCGGGCTTCATGACATTGTAATTGTGATTTTTGTAAACAAGAAAATGAATTTAATTATTATGCCTTGCTGCATGGGTTTCATGAGCAAGAGGTTTATTTATTTAGTGGCTCCCATTGAGAGCCTGGGGATTTATTTTAACAAGTCAATGTCACGCTCTTCTTGAGCCTATGTGTAATGTATACAAGTCTATAGAAAGGTCTAGCAACGCTCCAAGGCAAGCGCAATCCTCCTAAAGACAACAGCCAGCGAAATGATGAAGAGAACAATTATGTCGGCCTCAAAATGAATATTAATAGTCACGTTGACTCAATAAATAGACACATCAGTTCAATTGACACATCAGCTTAATATGGGAGACTAACCACTATAAATATGCGACTAGAGTCACCACGGAAAAATAGAATTCAGAGATACCTCTGCAACTTTGGATGGCACAGTGAGTGCAAGAATCTGGAACAAGATAGTGTTACAGAATCTCGGGCAAGCACAGAAGTATAGACACTTCGGATTCTCTTGGATGGGTACAGGGATTAATCCGCATTACAGGAGGACACTCTCTTGTGGAAAACTTCAGTGAGTAGATTATAGTATCGGCATAACTATGATGATAATCTCGGTACAAGAATGTCATTGTCTCGATATAGATAAGATGATAAAGATCACAGTGCTAATCACTGTCTCAACATATCAAATGGATAAGATACCTCTGCTGTCTCGGTACAACTATGATCTCACAAGTAATACACTCTTAGCATGCTAGCTACAGTCATGACCTTAATAGAGAAGATCATTGTCTAGGTGAATCTAAGTGCATCTCTCCTATATATATATATATATCAGATCTCTTTGTCATGGAGAAGATCTCGGTGAGGATGCAACAGTAATGAAGATCTCTATGGTAGTGCAGCAAGGTGCAATAATGATGTAACAGTAATGGTGGTAGAGATGATCTTAGTATGCAGCAATGATCTAAGTAAAGATGGAACAATGATGAAGCAGCGGTGATGATGATCTCAACAATGACAAAGAAGAGGATTGTTGTCTTGGTCTTGGAGTGGCATGATAGGTCAAGGGTCATGGTCTTGGTATTCGTCAATTGGAATCTCTATAAGAAGAATTTTGCAGGGTTTCTTCTCCAAGAGGGAGAGGTTTTGACCCTGGCAGAAAGCCAACATTGTGTTTTTCTTGTCTCTTTAAATTTGGTAGCTATTTGATGAACTAAGAAGACACACTCTAATAATAATAAGTGAAGATTGTGTTAAGAAGTAAAGTTAATAACTCACAAATATTTATCATGCAAGAAGAATCTCATCAACTACATTAGCCCTAGATTCTTCAACATGGTATCAGAGCTAAGGTGATGAAGTCAAAGGAAGGGCAACAAAAAGAGACATTCAAGGATCAGCTTCAAGAAGGGCATCAAGGCAAGTTGAAGGGCCTTGTTGTTAAATTGGCAACTAGGGCCAAACTCCATGTGGGTCGACTTATTTTTGGCAGCTGATATTTTTATTGGAACCCTCTCATCGAGAGGTGTAGGATTGATCCAAAGATCATCCGATTCTGATAAGTATTTATGGAGATATGAATTTATTTTGTTTATGGATTTATTATCAAGCTAACCAACTCTTATGTAGGCTCTAGAAGCCCAAACATCATGTCTATTCATCATCCTCTTTTAGTATAAATAAGAGAGGATTTGGAGTCATTAGTACAACACATTCTTCAAGTGATCTCCTCCTCTCCACATCTTGGGTTATTGGTGAAGGAGAGACACTAAGAAGAATATGCTGGCCTTGGATGATGCCCTAGCTACTGTACATTGTTGAAGGAGATCTGGCCGCAGTAAAGGAGGCCTCACATGCAGCTAAAGGGAAGACCCTATCTACAACAAAGGAAGGCTTGGATAAGGCTAGATCTGCAAACATTGAGGAGACCCTATACTCAGTTCAGATGATGCCCTATACGCAGTTGAGATGATGATCTAGCCACAGTTCAGCTGTGCCCTAGCCACAGTTCAGACGTGCCTCAACGGCAGTCAAGGAAAGGCTCCTATCCACTAACTAAATAAGCTCCATTACACAATCAAGTGATGCACTAAATGCGCTGTCCAGAAATCTAATATGGAGGCATTATTACACTATACAGAAGCCTTATACGGAGGCCCTAATACGCTGCCTGTAGCAGCCTAAATGCAGTCTACACATAGCATATATATATACAACAGCTTGGAGCACTTGTACACTGTCCAACATAAATGTAGCCGCTGCAAAATAAAAGGACCAGAGTCAGAACGCTGATCATGAACGCAATAGCCATATATATGCAGGACAGTCAGATATATACATATACGGAGGACAGTCGAATATACATATATGCAGGATAGTAGGATATATATATACACGGGATATATATATATATATATTTAGATATATATATTAAATATATTATAATATATACACGCAGGCATAATCCAACGATGTCATGAATCCGTGCAACGGAAATGTATGAAGCCACTGAGATAGAAGAACCACTATGGAAAGGAAACCTATACGCTGTTCATGGTACACTGATATGTTGTAAATTCAATACACTATACACTATTCATTGAAGACATTTATACACAGTTCATAAAAGACTCATACATAGGATATGGTACAGTCATGGCACACTTGTAAGGATTTCGGTTGAATGAAGAAATGTCTATATAATTCTGGAAGACCATACGCAGTCATGAAGACCTCTCAACGCTGTTCATGGAAACCTTATATGCTGTAACACCTTACCATTGATAAGTAGATCCTGGTGGTATTCTTGTAGCAGTCTCAGCATAATGGTCAACAATGGTTAGGCTTTGAATCAGAAGGGATACGTTCTCTGTAGAACTACTATAGTATAGAAGATCACTATGATTTCATAATATATCTCGACATTCTCCCAGTCAGATCTGTAAGGGTATGACTTATAATTGGTGATCAATAAATATATATGTATATGAGTATGATCAGTAATGGGACTATGAAGAACAACATGATCATGATAATGTAAAGGGGTAGCATGATTGGCAATGAGATTGCATGCTGATGTATGAGGCAACATGCTGATGCATGAGGCTGCCTGATGATGAAAACAAATGAGATGGTGCTCCACGGTAAGATGTAGCACATGGATGAAATGGATAGGTGAAGTCGTCACCTAGGAGATTCAGTTGAAGCAGAATGTCTTCAACTGATCTCATGATTATAGGAAATGATCTATGCTCAGATCCAGATAAGTCAAAGTGTTGAGTTCTGTTGTAAATGTATTATCTCTCTCTCTCTCTTTCTCTACTGAACTTTGAAGATAAAAGAAGATTTGATCAAAGGGTTTCCCCACACATTGTGGGGTTTGTCCCTAGCTCGTGCCACATCTTGTGTCCTCTTGTTTTCGCGTGTCTTCTGCGTTTTATATTTATGTTCTATCTGCAGTTAATCGGAATGTTGATGTGATTGCTAATTGTGAAAATTTAAATAAATTGCTCTAGCATAGAACATACCTAATCTTAACACTTGTCAAAATTGAAGGATCAGTCTACAACAGCAAGGGGTTTTGTCTATATAATCAAGGAGACAGTCTACAATAGCAAGAACTTTTGACTCTGCAGTCATCATCAAAAGGCCACCAAGACTCTCATCAAAATGTCTACAAAGCAATGAAGCTCAAAGGACCTCAAAATCGAAGATCACATCTTGAAAAAAAAGGTTGAAACCCTAGAAGCAATCTTGATCTACACTACAAAAGAAGGCAAAGCGTATTGAAGGCAATAAGGCATGGACATCTTCAAAAGATCATCTCCTTGCCCTAGAAGAAGATCATCCAAGGAAGCAACAAATCATCCTCATCAATAGGAGCAACCTTTCCTATTAAGGAAAGGCTTTCTCATTTGAAAGAAGATTATTCAAGAGGAAGAATGCATCTACTTCAACCACTTCCAATGTGATCAAGGTGAAGATTTTATCTTCACATCTCAGGCAAGTATCTTTCATTTTATAATCAAGTTTGGTTAAATGACTTCGTGTTTGCAAGGAGATTTATAAATCCGTTGGGTCATCAAGATTCCTTGCATAAGAAAGGAGGATAGATATAGTCCCCACAAAAGAAGTCATTGATATCTATGGAAAAAGTCTCTGAAGGTCAAGCATTGTTTAAATGCATGGAAAAAGGATCAAAGGACTCATAGGATTCTTATGAAATCAGCCAAAGGTCCTCTCATCCCTATGTAGCTGGAGAGGAGACATAAAAGAGATATATGAAATGCTAATGCAGTGAAGAAGGTCATATCACTTAGACTTGATTGAAGGTATCAAAGAATGAAGGAATATCTTCATGAGATCTCAATTGGGAGATTTGGGAAAGATGATAAGAAGATAATCATCATCGTTTTGAAATGCACTAATTGATAAGCAAGGTAACAAATGACAAGAAAGTTACCTCATTCAACAACTTGTGGTCTCTATAGAAAAAGACAAGTTGAAGGCAAAAGTGTTGAAGGTTAAAAGACTCAAACATTTGCATAAAGGAAAGGGAAGTTTGGTCCTCAAGCAAGACAAAACAATGCGATGGAAAGATTATGAAAAGAAAGCTCATATCGCCGAAAAGATGATGGGAGTTGAAGAAAAGGGTCAAGGAAAGAGGGAGTAACAAATCGCTACTATGACTGAGATGGTATCCCTCACAAAAGGGTCTTATCATAAGCTCCTAAATCTTGTGTTATAGATATGACCATGATAATAAGATGCATCATGGCATCGTGGAAGCATTAGAAACAAGAGCTCGTTACATCACCATGGGAATCATGAAGGACATAATCTATGGCAGTCAAACATGAAGGATAGAGCTCTTAGGAAACTCATTTGACATTGAAGGAAAGGAAGAAATCATCCACGACAAGGCTCATCATACATCAAGTCAAAAAGAAAACATTTGCCAAATGGGGATATGCAAGATCCTCAAGATTCTCTGCTGGAATCCTCATTAAAGGGATCACTAATCTAGAGATGAAGCAAGTGTTTCATAAGGAACTCCAACTTGTGGAATTCATGGGATGATGGTATGATGAAGCAAATCAAGGGATTAAAGATATTTTCAATCAAGGAAGCTACTAGAAGAAGCCTAGATGACCTAAAGATAAAATGAGGTATGTATGCTTGTGTTTAATATTATAATGTCATGTCGTATGGTTATAGGTAACATGGATCATTACTTCTATCTTGAGAAGCATGATCAAGAGAAAAAGGATCTCCTCTGAAAGGATGCAGCAAGGCATAAAGTCACACTTAGATGAAATCGACATAATATGTCCTCATATGAAGTATGAGGTGGTTGACTACAGTTAAGAAACTCTAATTGAAAGCTCCTGGAATGGAACGTGTGAGGAAGGAAGAGATCCTGAGATATGAAACCATGATGAAGGCAATCAACATCCAAAGGACCAAGAAGACATGACTAGGAAATCTACCAAAAAAGATATGAAGACTTTGTTTAAAGTCTAAAAGGATGAAGACCCTTGACAATGGATATCTTTGGGAGATGTGTCAACATGTATGTAGGATGCTAATACCTACAGGAAGATGTCATGATGAACATCCATCTTGAAAGGTATGATCTAATTTAATGTTATCATTTCTTGAATAATATATGGATAAGTTCATGCAGGGCTACTAGAACAAGAATTGAAAGTACAAGTACAACTAGCATTCATGTGGTGGATGGAAAATCCTTAAAGAAACATGATGAGGAAGAAGTAGCCATATGACGAAGGTTCCAAATATGAAGAAGGCCACTTTCCATGAAGAACCAAGAAGGAAAGTGATCGATGGTTGATGCCCTACAAGGAAGAAGCTCAACTGAATTTCATGACATCAAGGAAAGAAGTTGATCAAGCAGCTGAAGGACCTACGAAGAAGAAGTCGCTGATGAAAAGACAAGTCGTTGATTAAGAAGGAGCTTGGATTTGGTCACCCCTGATTGAAAAGGAGTGCCAATTGTGTTTTTCTATTTCATATGTCATGCACTAGATTAGGAATAACAACCATAAGTCTTAGTAAAGGCCATGAAGAGAAATGTAGACACATGACGGATGTATCCTCCCTAATTGAGAGGGAGAGATAGACACAACATTCTTGTCTCAACTTTGGAAGAAAGAATGGAGGATTGGGTAATCATCTGGCATTCAATGCTCTTTGAGGATGTGTAGGGCAAACAAGATAAAAATAGGCAAGAGGATTGATATTCTTTGAGGGCTGAGTACCCAAGATAAGAATAGTCCTAGAAGTTCATACTCAGTGAACACCCAGGGGGGTATGTACCTTGAGAGACAATGAGGAAGGTGTCTATAGTCATTGGTCTAGCCAACATTGTGCTCTGATATGATGAGAGATAGAGCTGTCAGTCAAGGCCATGCTGTGGAAACAAAGTTGGTTACTATGATGCTATATAGATGGGATTACCAATCTGATTCTTCTTATGATAAATTCTTCAAGTTGAGAATGACCAAGTAGCATTATGAATACCTCCCTAGTTAAGAGAGAGCGTTGAAGAAAATGTAACTAGGTTCGGTCTTCGTGACATTGTAATTGTGATTTTTGTAAACAAGAAAATGGATTTAATTATTATGCCTTGTTGCATGGGTTTCATGAGCAAGAGGTTTATTTATTTAATGTCTCCCATTGAGAGCCTTAGGATTTATTTTAAAGAGTCAATGTCATGCTCTTCTTGAGCCTATGTGTAATGTATACAAGTCTATAGAAAGGTCTAGTAGCCCTCCCAGACAAGCACAATCCTCCTGAAGACATCAGCGAGCAAAACGATGAAGAAAACAGTTATGTTGGCCTCAAAATGAATATTAATAGTCATGTCGACTCAATAAAGAGACACATTGGTTCACATTGACATGTCGGCTTAATATGGGAGACTAACCACTATAAATATGCGACTAGAGTCACCACCAAAAAAATAGAATTCAGACATACCTCTGTAACTTCGGATGGCACAATGAGTGCAAGAATCTCGGACAAGATACATTGTTACAGAATCTCGGGCAAGCACAGGAGTACAGACATGAAATGGCTTGGAAACAAGGACAATACAAAAATATAGAAGAGGGACTAAAGCCTCTGGGTTGGGCCCAAACCCAAGGGTTTCAGCCCTCTAGAACTAGCTCAGATACAACTTAATAACAAACTTCTCATTAGCAGAAAATAGTAGTCTCATACATCACATGAAAGTAACAATGACAAGGTCAAGCCCTCGGCTGAATAGCTACTCCTAGCTGAATCAAAAATCTGAATCCTAATGAGCCTTTCAGCTGGTTTATTTATACAAAAAGGTAGTTGATGGCGACTCCCTTGAAAATAGGAGTGGTTCCCTCCAATAGCTCGAAAATTGTGGATTTGGTCCTCTTTGAGCTTCACTTGCACTTGGAGTTACTCGGATGTCAATGAATTCGAGCTTGTGAGTGAGGATTTGGTGATCTCAAGCCGAGTTAGACAGTTAAGGAAGTGGACAAGCCTCCCTAGATTCTCTCCTAGTTGTCTCCATCAAGCCCCTACACAGTAAATGCCTAAAAAATGCTTCTTTTTCCTGCAATTTAATCACATTAGGCCACATACTATGATAAGCACCTTCTACTCCTCTTGCTAAGCATATTATGACTAAGAATGTGAATTAATGTGAGAAAAGGAAAATTCTGTGGGCTGGAGGATAACATCCTCAAAATATACCTATTAATGGGACCCATCATCACCCCCTACTGAAGGTGTTGCTCATCCTCTGAGCAACTTAGTCATCCGTATGAAGCTCAGTCATGGCTCTGGGGGCCTCTCTGACATCCCAAGGCACCTCAGATGGTGTGCCCTTCTGTGGGATAAAACCTGCATTTGCCTCTATCTTTGTCCATACCTTTTGTTCCTCTGCCCGGTTTCTTTCTTCTTGTAAGCCTAACATCAAAGGTGGATTGAGTTTGCGTCCTATCCATTTGATTTTCAGTCTTTGCATGATTCTTTTGTACAATGGGATTCTTTCCAAGGCATTCCTTAGTGTTTCAAGAGAGTGGTACTATCTGATTTGAAAATTGTGGGGTAAGGAATGCCACCTTCTCTGACAAGCTTATAGACTCTTTGTTCCTAACATCCTAAAAGTGTCCTCAAAATGTAGAATGGATTGCTCTTCGGTTGCTATGTACTTAGGTGCTAAATTAGAATCAAAGGAGATGAGGTTGTGATTGTTGATGACAGTTGCAGGGTCCACCAATTCTGCTTTGATGTATAAGGGTTCTTTCTCTTCCTTTGCCATCACCTTCTTTACCTCTTCAACCCTTATCTCCTCATGTGTTAACCAAGATGCTAATGCCATGAGTTGCATGTCTCCCAATCTTGAATTGGGGTCCCAAAAATTTAGATCTGTTAGGATCAAATTATGCATATAAAACTCAACTAGTTTTGCCCTCTCCTTCATACTCACCTTTTTGCAAAACTCAATAAATTGCCTGTAGTCTTGGAAAGGAAAAGACCCATACTATGCTAGTGTATTAATTTGAAATTGCGGCCATTGCTCCTTGAGGAAAAGAGCATAGGATTTCAATGGTTGCTTGCATTGTATGGCCTCCATAGAGAGACTTGCCATAGTGGCAAGTTGTGTTTCCTTCTCTTGCAATTGTTCTTTCAGTCTTGTATTTTCTGCCTGTAGTTGCTTCCACATGGTTGACTCCCTTAGTTTTAGGTCACTTAATTCCTTGCCCATTTCATTGATATCTTCCTCCTAAGTTGCAGGAAACGTTGGAAAAGGGTTCGTTTCCAGCTGGAAACGAAACATAAACGAGGAAACTCGTACCATACGGCCTGGAAACGCATTTCCGGCTGTATTGGCCCATTTCTCGAGGAGGAAATGTGGCCAGTGCGGTTGGAAACATGTTTCCAGGTTGTACGACGAAGTTTCCTCTTCTAATTTGACTTTTTCTTGTATTTTTTTTTTTTTTTCGCTTCTAATTTTTTATTGAGCAACTAAAATATCTTTTGGATGCCTCTCAAGTTACAAAAAAGAGGATTTTTTTGAGTGGGGTAGCCTAATGTTCAAGCCTATGGCCTTAGTGTTGACATTCTCCTTTATTTTTCATTTTCATCCTTTTACTTTAATTTTTAACATTACCATGAAATGACTCAGGATGTTTGAGAGTGGTTTCGCCTTAATTGAATTTCATATGGAGAAAGTAGAATTTTAGATCTCACTCAAAATCCAGCAAACTTATCTGTTTTTCAGGATTTCGGGATTGGGGGGATTGCAATGTTTCCATTGGATTTCGTCATGTACTACGGTATGGAACTTGTATTTAATCATTAATCAAGAGAACCAAGCCCTCTATGCAGGGGAGACTCCCAATAATCAAGAGCACGTAGGATACTAGGGTATGGAACTTGTATTTATTCAAGAGAACTAAGGTCGTTCGACTATGTAGGAGGAGACTCCCAATCAAGCACGAGACAAGAAATTCGAAATTTCTCGTGGCTGATTTTGGATATTGCTATTTTCATTATGTGATCATTCATGAGTAAATGTGATGTAAATTTAGAGACTTATAGTTTATGCATTGACAATTGACAATTTAATCATATTGTAATAAATTAGAATGTATCATAATTGCTTTATGATTGCACATATTTCTTGAATGTCCTAATATATATATATAGATGTATATTGTGTTTCCCCATTTCCAAAATTTGGGGGGGTCACTTTTCGTACCCGTGCCCGTTTCGAAAACTCGTACTCGTTTCCCCATTTCATGCAACTTAGTTGTCCTCCATTAGGCCCGCATCTTCTACGTTTTTGGACTTGGCAATCTACATCCATCTATGTGTCCTTCCTCTTTCCTTTTCTAATTCAAAGAAGGGTGGGATGGTGAACTTCTAGCGCATAACCCTACCTCCTTCACCAAACTTGTAGTAGGACTCTAAATTGGGCTGTGGATCAGGGTCTTGAAGCTCTTGGAGGCCTTTTTCATCTACTTTTGAGGTGGTTGCTCCTTCCTGTAGCTCTTCTTTTTCTTCTTGCTCAAGGGCAGTTTGTGTCTTGGGTTTCTTGAAGGTCACTACCCTAGTGGTGGGCCTTCTCTCATATGTTACAGGTGGTTTGGTTTTTCCCTTAGGAGAGGTAATCTCCTCAATTTTTCCTTCACTATGCCCCACTTCTTTCTTCTTACTGGGTGACTCCTTAATAGTGATAGGGACCTTTGAAGGAGGTTGTGATTTCCCGTGTCTAATCCTGGTGCTCTTGTTTTGAAATATAGGGGACCCTACCTTGGCTGCCTCCTCTTGGGCTTCACAGGTGTGCTCATTGTGGCAACCACTTCTTGCTCTGTGTTCCTTGGAGAGAGACTTGTTTGATTTCCTTGCTTCTCTTTTCCTTGGGGCTTAGAAGTCTTCTCAGGGCTTTCTTTTTCTTCTACTTGTTTCTCTCCTTCTTCCTTAAGCTCTTCTTCTTCTTCCTCTATTTTTCTTACCTCTTCTTCCTTTATTTTTCCTACCTCTTCTTCCTCTATTTTTCTTCCCCTACCTTCATTGCTAGAGGTTGATGTTTCTCTAGGTGTGATGGCTTGGGTTTCAATGAAGACCTCCCTATCCATGTCCACAAAACTAGTCCATAAGACAAGATTCCTTAAGTGGCTCAAAGCATCCATCACAATTAACTTGATAAGGCCATGGTGGGCTATGTGTTGATGCTTTCCTTCCCTCACCTTTTGCCTCATTTCGATGATTGATTGCAGGAGGAAATGGGGAACACTAAGTCTTTGAGGGATAGGCAGTTCTGCCTTGAATCTTAATTCATGGAGCAACCTGAAATGGTAGACATATACCACACTCAATCTCCCTTCACAAGATATATAATTGAGGATGTGATAAGCTACCTCATCCCAAGGGTAAGGTAGGCTCTCCCTTCTCACTCCATTCTTATCTCCTACAGTTTTTTCTTTCAGAATGAAGAAGTTTTTCTTCGTTGTGACACTCACTACATTTTCCTCTTTGCTCCATTGAGTTCCCAAGGGTAGGTGGTCACGCTGCTTATAGCTTCAGGGCTTAAAGAGATGGCCAATCCTTTGACAATAGTGGTGGCACTATCTTCTCCTTGAGAATGCAATGCCATGGAAAAGTCATGAGTGATATCATCATCATACCCTTTAACAATCCAAAGAAACCCAACCATTGGTGCCTTCTAAAAATGTTCACTACAAGAGGCTGTTGGTGAATTCTCTTGGTGTTTGTGGGTTCTCTTCTATTAAATCCTCCCCCCATTTCTTCTACTGCCCCTTCTTGGTGTAACTTAGGAGTGGAATTCAATTTTCTTTAGAGCAATCTCAGTGTTAGAAACAATGTTAAACCTCCTTTTTATTAGTGAGGGAGAAGGATGCTAGAATTTATATCAAATCAAATTCTTTTTCTCTGCCCCTATCTTGCCTTTCCACACAACAATTTCCAAAAGACCTACTACTAAATTGTATTTTACAAGTTACCAACTTCACACAAAATTTCTCTTGTAATTATATGGAAATCAAGGAGGGAGGAAGCCATTTATTCCTTTTCAAAATAATTTTGTATGTGCATGAGGGTTGAAGACAATTTCGGGTCATTGTGGCTCTCTTTCACCCTTAAATTCCCTCCTGTAGGTCCTTCTCGACCCTCCTGTAGTAGTTCAGACCCTCCAGTAGCTTCCTCTTGTAGCACCTGCAAACAGAGTTTGAAATAGCTCGGTGGCACCCTAGGCAGTCTGATAGCAATAGCTCAACCTTCCTCTAACTGCTTTCTTGAAATGAGTGATGGTGCAAATTGAGTAGAGCCAATACATAATATTCCCTTTGTGGTAAAGGTTTAGAGCATTTTGGTGACATGGCACATACACGAGTTTCCATTTTTTGAACCGTTGTCCCCAGTCCTTGCAATTATTACCCCTCTCCTCGTGATTATCACCTTACCCCTCGTAAGCACCACCCCATTTGATTTGACATCTCCACGTTTCATGGGTGACTTAATATGAACTTTAGTTAACTACCCGAGGGTGGCCAAGTTCACTAGCCACCTCCAGCCTATTAAAACTCCTTTCTCAATCATTAACACATTTTAGCATTTTATGCATAGGGAAGAGGTGAGGATTGTCATACTTGAGCCTACCTGTGGATCGAATTGCTAGAGATGGTTGCATGTTGAAGCTGGGCCTCATAACATCATGATCTTCAGGGAGTTGATTTCCTTGGCTTGTTTCTATTCAGGCCTTCATAACTTGATGATCTTCTGATTGATAACCTTGTTATGTGTGCAGGTGCCTTCCATGTGTCAAAGTTGCTGCTAGTGGAGTAGATGGCCTACTTCCTAAGGATGATGTGCCTCCTCTCTGCTACAAAAATGCCTCCATGATGCTCTCTGTGGGTGAGAAAAAAATTTTAGGGAGTTCAGCTGTGACTGTAGAGGTTGCTACAGGAGGAGTCCCCTTCATGTAGCAGTCATTTAATCCTCCCTTCAAGTCTTCATTTTGCATGCCAGGTTGAGGGAAAGTGATGAAAGGCATGAGGCTAGGATTAGGATCATGAGGAAGTGGTGTAGGTGATAGAAGAATAGAAAACAGGAATTTTATGTGTTTTTTAGATGCATGGCAGAGTGGAGTTTTTGAGCAAATTTTTTTGCTAGATGGAGTGAATGGGTGATGGGGTTGACATTGGAGGACTCCTCTTAGCATTTCCTAGAGACAACATGGCCTTCTGGTTTCTTTTTTCCATTGCATCTTCCTCCTGTAGCCTTATAGGCTCCTCTTGTAGCATTATAAATTCCTCCTATAGCATCAGAGCAAGGAGGCAAAATTGGAGTCTTTGGTTGATTGGATGATGGAGAAAGGTGGGAATGTGAGTGGAGAGTGTGGAAATGAAATGTATTGGCGGAAGAATGGAGGAATATACTTGTAGGTTATGCTTTGTAACCATGATTCTATCACTGTTTGGAGTCCTGCAAAAAGAAAATTTTAGCAGAAGTGGTGTAAGAACTCCTCCTTTATATTTCTCTTTTTCTCTTTTGTTTTTTTGTTTTTTTCTTTATTTTTGAGACAAATAGGTTACCTCTGCAGATGTTTTCAACTTGCATGCCTACCCTAGGCGCCTCGGAGGAGGTTTTCACCCAAGGACCTTTTATTTTTCTTTTTCCTTTTCTTTTTTAGGCTCATGGGCTGCCTCAGAGAGGTTTTCAACTAAGGAGTTGGCCTCAGATGCTTCATGGAAGTTTTCATCTAGGCCCTCTTATTATTTTTTTTTAGGTCTCCCAATCACATTTAACTCTCTGTTCACTGAACTGATAAATTCTTCCTTAGACAAAGGTTTCTTGTACAACTTCAACCTATGACCATTGACATGTAATGGAATCCCTTCCTCATCAATTGTTCCAATTTGGACAAACCCATTCTCATGACACTTCTCTGCCAGATAGGGACTTGGCCATCTTGTTATTAACTTCCCCTTGAAATCCTTGAATTTGGAATCCTACATCAGGGCCCAATATCCTTCCTGAAAAGACCATTCCATGATGTGCTTATCATGCCAAATCTTCCTTTGTAGTTGGACTACCTCAGTGTCTAGGAGAGCTTGCATTCTAAATTCATCTAGAACATTGAGTTAGAGTAGCGTTTCCTGTTGTGTTGTAGCGAGAACCAAGTCTAACTGAGCTGTCATCCTCAAGGTGTTCTACTCAAATTGAATAGACAACAGGGCCTTCTTCACATAGACCAACTCAAATGGAGTGAATCCAATGGTGGTCTTCCAAGTGGTGTTGTAGGCCCAAGTGGCTTCCACAAGTCTGTTTCCTAAATCTTTTCTGTTGTTGCTAACAACCTTGGTAAGAATGTTCTCCAATGCTCTGTTTGTGACTTCCACCTACCCATTTTCTTGAGGATGATAAGCAGTAGATGTCCTATGCTTAATGTGGTGTTGCTTCATAAGATCTTCAATCGAACTTGATGTAAATTGTGCTCCGTGATTAGTGACTATTTTCCTTGAAAAACCAAATTTGTAGAAGTTGTTCTCCCTTAGAAATTCAACCACCTTCTACTCAGTTGTTGCCTTTACTGCTTTTGTTTTAGCCCATTTGGTCAAGTAATCAGTGCATACAATGATATACCTTTTTTGTCCTGATGAGGGATCAATAGGTCCAATGAAATCCATGCCCTGCTTTTCAAATGACTATAGAGTCAATTGAGGTTGTAAGGGCATTGCATCCTTAGTTGTTGGCTTACCCATTCTTTGACATTGATCACACCTGGTGGTATACCTCCTTGCATCCTGATGTAAAGTGGGCCAATAATAACCTGATTGTAAAACTTTGAAGGTTCTCCTCTTAGCAGAAAAGTGGCCCCCATAGGGTCCATCATGGCATGCTAAGAGGATGTCAAAGGCCTCTTCTTCCCTCACACATCTTCTTAGGATATGATCTAACACCAATCTGAAAAGGTTTCCCCCAATCCAAGTGAATCGGGCACTCTTCCTCACAATCTTGCTTTTCTCCTTGGAGGATAGGTTAGGAGGGAACCTCCCAGGAACCAAATAGTTGGCTATATTAGCAAATCAAGGAGAAAGCACCAAGATGACAAAGAGATGTTCATCTAGAAGTTGATCGTCTATCATTTCTTATTTTCTTGTAGGAAGGGTTAGTCTTGACAAGAAAACTGTAACCACATTCTCTTTTCCTGGTTTATCAACAATAGTCAAACCAAATTGTTGTTAGGTCTTTCTAGGATACAGAATAATATTGGTCATGTGTCAGTCCCATTTGGATTCATTGTAATAAAGAAAGATATTTATTTTGTCAAGAAAAAGCCATTTATTAGCCCAAGACCAAGTCGGCCCAAGAGCATATCAAGTCGGCCTAGAGGAGGGAAATTTGACCCTCAAGAAAGGCTATAAAAGGAGAGGAGCTCGACTCATTTAGCACATCATATCATCAAAAGTTCGATCTGCAATAACAAAGGAGAAGAAGAGTAGTTGGGAGGGCAAAGAAGCAGAGCAAAGGTCAAAGTTTGTCTAAGATTATCTTTTCTTGTCTCACTACTAGGGTTTGTGAAGTTGCCAGTTGCAGGAGGCTGAAATTGCAGGGTTGAAATTCTGAGAAGAAGTTGCAGGCGCCGAAGTTGCAACAGAGTTGCAATATCGAAGTTTTGGAAGCTATCTTGAGGAAGATCTTACTGGGGGCTAACTTGGTGCTTGGAAGGGTTATTGGCTTTGGTCTTTAGGTCTTGGAAGTCTCTTTGTAAGCAGTTTCTATAGAAGAAGAAAAGCATTTTTCTATGTTTTCCCCTTCGAAGGGTTTTTCACTGGCTTGGAGCCTATAACTTGTGTACTTTGTCTCGTTGTGATCTTCATTGTTTTGATAATTGCTTCATGAACAAAGATCTAATAAAGTATAAAAGGCCAACATATATCACAAGTAATTATCAAGTTAAGGAAAATCTATATAATCTCTAAGTCTCATGATTTTCTAAAATGGTATCAAAGCTAAGGTTCGAGAAGGAGACTGAAGATCACATTCCAGTTGGCACCATGACAAGGGTTATGGAGAAGGGTTTCAAGTTTCTTGGGGATCTCACTTCATCCATCAAGGATTACATATTGAAGATCATCTCCAAGCTAGCAAAGAGAATAATAGAAGGAAGTTTGTTCTCTACTTTATTCGACACTTTCAAGGACGAGAATGTATGGGTTATTGACAGTGGTGCCTCCAGACATATGAAGGGAGAACACAGTCAGTGGTGCCTCCAGACATATGAAGGGAGAACACAGTCAACTTCAAACCCTATCTAAAGCAAACTTCTCTTACTCAACCAAACTTGGAGACAACAACAGTTATCCGATGAAAAGCATTGTATCTACTTAATTGGAGCTTGAGTCTGGTGGTAGCATTCACCTCAACAATATTCTATATGTTACAGGTTTGAAGAAAAAATTACATTCCATTTCTTGTCTAGAGGATAAGGGTGAGAGTTTCTTTTGTTGATGGCAAGGTTTTGGTTTGGGGTATGGGCTCTAGTATTGATGATGCTAGGGTGATTGGGATTCATGAGGGGACATTATACAGACTCTTTACACCTCTATCAAAATCCCTAGTCCACTTGGAAGTGATTCCTTCTGAACTTTGGCATAGAGGCATGGACACCTTCATTATAATATTTTTCCATCTCTAAGTCAAATGGTCTATGGCATCCCCAAATTGAAGGAAGAACATGAAGCGACCTGTAAGCGATGTGCTCTAGGCAAGAACGTAAAGAAGCCACTTGCAAAAAGTGATACCAGATCTAAAGGAAGTTTTAGATCTCATACACTCAGATGTATGTGGACCTATGGTAGTTAAGTCTCTTGGTGGGCATCATTATTATGTGACCTTGATTGATGATTTCTCAAGGAAGACTTGGTTATACCTCCTCAAGAACAAGGACGTGGTATTCAAGAAGTTTCATGAACTCAAGAATGAAGTGGAGAACCTAACCAAGAGAAAGATTAAAACTTTGAGGTCCAACAATGGTGGAGAATACACCTCCAAAGAAATAATAGCTTTTTGCAAGGAAGCAGGGATCAAGAGGGAGCTTATTGTTCCTTATAATCTTGAACAGAATGTTGTGGTTGAAAGGAAGAACAAAACTATTGAAGAATGTGTCAGGGCCATGCTACATGATCAAGATCTCCCTCAATTCCTATGGGGAGAGGCATGTGAGACAATTGTTTACTTGCAAAACCGTGATCCTCACAAGATTCTCAACAAAATGACTCTGAAAGAAGCATTTACAGGAAAGAAGCCAAGCGTGGATCATCTTTGAATATTTGGATGTCTTGTATATATTCATATACCCAAGGACAAGAGAAAGAAGTTGGTAATAGTTTAAAGGGCATCTTTGTTGGGTATAGTGCTTCATCTAAAGCCTACAAAATCTACATTAAGGAGGATCGTTGAATTGAAGTAAGCAGGGATGTCATCTTTGATGAAAGTATAGCTTACAAGTAATCAGAGGATATTGTAATTGACTCTGATGAAGAAGAGATACCTATATTTGAATATATCTTTAGGGACAATGATAGTCAAGAGCAGGCATCTACTCAAGAAGATGTTGAAGGTCCTAGTGAGCTTGTACAACAAGTAATTGTTCTAGAAGATCAAAAGAGACCTGCTTGGTTGAGAGCTACTCTACAAGAAGTAGGACACACAACAAAGGGGACCTTTAGAGAAAGTAAAAGACCGAAAAGGTATTTAGGATATGCTGCATATATGACAAAGCTTATTGAAGCAGAACCTTCCTCTTGTGAAGATGCAACTAAACATCAAGAGTGGAGGAATGCAATGCAGGAAGAATAACAGTCAATCATGAAGAACGATGTCTAGGAAATTGTCCCTAGGCCAAGTGACAAATCTATAGTCACTTCAAAATGGATTTACAAGATAAAGCATGTTGTGGATGGGAGCATTGATAAATACAAAGCATGGTTTGTAGCAAGAGGCTTCTCACAGAAAGAAGGGATTGATTACGAAGTAACATTTGCTCCTACAACTACATATACAACAATAAGATCGCTTGTTTCATTGGTTGCTACTATGGGATGGAACATCCATCAAATGGATGTCAAGACAACTTTCCTAAATGGAACTATTGATGAGGAGGTTTACATTGAGCAACCTCAAGGATTTGAAATAAATTATAGGGAGACTCATGTTTGTAGGTTGAAGAAATCTCTATATGGCTGAAAGCAATCACTTAGAGCCTAGTATACAAGAATGGATGCATACCTATTGAGACTTGGTTTTACCAAGAGTTTTGCAGATGCTAACCTATACATTAGGTTGGTCCAGGGTGAACCAATTATCATACTTTTGTATGTGGATGATCTACTTGTTACAGGAGTAGAGCATCAAATCTAGGAATGCAAGAAATAATTAGTAGTTGGATTCGATATGAAAGATCTTGGGATTATGCATTATTACTTGGGAATAGAAGTTTGGCAAAAGCCAGGCGAGATATATCTTCAGAAATTTGGCATGATGGACAACAAGCCTATGATGAATCCTATAATTACCAATTTAAAGAAATTCAGGAGTTTAGAGTCTAGTCTAGTGGATCCCACTTGCTACAGACAGTTGATTGGGTCCTTGATGTATCTAGTAAATACAAGGCCAAACATTTGTTTTGCAATAAATGTCCTCAATTAGTTTTAGATGGAGCCAAAACCTAATCATTGGATTGCAGCGAAGCATATCCTAAGATATTTGCATGGAGTTGTACATCACTGCCTCTGTTATACTGGTAATGAAATCCAACTCATGGGATATACAAATTCAGATTGGGGTGGCGGTGAGACAAATGGAAGAAGCAATACAGGTGGATGCTTTAGCCTAGGGTCTTCAATGGTCTCATGGATGAGCAAAAAGTAGGATATAGTTGCTTTTAGTAGTGTTGAAGTAGAGTATGTTGTTGCAAGTGAAGTCTGTTGGGAAGTTTTTTGGCTCAAGAAGTTATTATCAAATTTGTTTGAAGTACCAATTATCCCTACACATATACACTGTGATAATGAAAGTTCCATATGATTGACTGAAGACCCGATGTTTCATGCTAAAACGAAGCATATAAACAACAAGTACCACTACATCAGGAGCCTGGTACGAGATGGGTTTGTGGAGCTACATTACATATCTACTGATGAACATGAAGTAGATATTACGACCAATGTTGCACGAAGCGGAAGCGCTTTTGGAAGCGGGGACGCCGAAGCGTCATTTTCCAAAAATCTAGGAAGCGAAGCATCCGCGGAAGCGTTTGTCTATATATATATATATATATAGATATATAGTTTTGCATTTATACTCAAAATAAACATCCCAAATACCAAATTAATTGTAGAAGACATGAAAACATGCATATTTTTGCA